>JAULAV010008038.1:0-160510 GCA_030789695.1 Scilla litardierei | reverse complement strand
CAAGCAAGTACAAGTATGTAGCGTGTGCTACGAATGCAACATTCAACTGGGATGACATGTAAGATGCAATGCATGGCAGATAACAGTTTAAGTGCGTAGAGATAAGAAATTTAAACATGGCAGATACAAATGCATGAACAAGTTAAAGGGTTGGATCTAGCTTCATTGTCAAGCTAGATCAAATGAGGTGACGGATCTAGTTTCGTTGTCAAACTAGATCAAACAGGCGTTTAGGCAGCTATCATTTCACTGTCTAGTCTCTTTTACGCTAAAAGCAAGAAAGTGGCCTAAGACATGGCCCTAAGCAAAAGTTGGCAAGTTTCACTTGCCTGAAGAGGGACATGCTGATAGTCACAAGATTAAGGAGTCCAGTTCTGCCTACGTGCCCAAACACCCATCATCACACCAACCTACAGTCCCGTATTCATTATCTTCAATTAGTGAATTAACCAACACAATAAAATTACAGTTTTTATCTTGTTAACATGCAGTGTGGGTTCCTACGGAGCGGGACTTACCTCAACACGACCCGAGAGCTACTCTGACGTCGGGTAGCGACGTCAAGGGTTGGATTCCAGTAACGTGTACGGTAACGGCGTCGGCTGGGGAAGGGTAATGTTTCGCGAAGCAAAACGTGTTATATCTGCGACATGGATTGATAACATAAGCTAAAAGACTCTCATTGGGGAAAAAAGTCACCAGAGTGCAAAATATATCGTAATCCCACATACTCATATAGCTACTATTCTAACTAATAGACGGACAGAATTATGCTACTACTCACCCAATTGGTTAATGAATAATGATTAACAGTGCTTTCGAAAATACTGATCATGCTAGATTAACACTAAATTATTGATTTAGGTTTACTAACATTAAAAAAATGTTAGCTAACAGTAACACTCACACCCATAACTAATATTATATGTATAACTAATATACTAGCTTAACTATAGACCGAATCATTCACATAAGATTACCCACATGTACAAAGATTTACCCATCTAGTTATATGGTCCTAGGGAACTGTTCCCACATAAGGTAATACTAAGTTAATAAGGGAAACTACAAATATGAAACTGTTACAGCTTATAAAATTATATAATCAAACTTACATCTGCACAACTTCCACCGGTGCTGTGGGGAAGTTGAGCGGCGTGTGTGGCGATTTTCCAGCGGAAGATGGTGGTCCACGGCGGGGACACGGTGGCCAGAGGGGAGGAGAGAGGGGCTGTCGGTATGGTGAGGTCGCCGGGGCGACCGTTGCACGAAGAGCAGCGGGAGGCGCTGCTAATGGCGCAGGGCGGCGACGCTGATGGCGCAGGGCGGTGACCTACAAGGCTGAAGGTGGAGGCGAAGGGGCATTGGTCGGAGAACTAGGGTGGAGATGAGTAGATCGCCGGAGAGCTGGGTTAGGGTCGGAGAAGGGCTTGCGTTCGAAAAGAAACGGGGCGGCGCTTCTTGGTTGTTGGGAGAGATGATAAAAGACCTAGGGTTCTTGTTGAAGTAGCTTTAGGGTTAAAATAGTTGCCAGGGATAAAGTATACCCACGTGAATGAAGGGAGCCTGGGGGTTTGTGAAATATGGGCCTTGGTTTAAAAGTGACAGCATGCGAAAAGCCCAGTTTGGGTTTATATAAAAAGTATTTGAATGGGTGAGGGCTGATACTTGGGCTAGGCTAAAGGCTAGAGTTGTTATTAGGCTATAATCTTATAACAATTACAAAAACACAATCTCACACCATATCTCTCTCAAGCCTGGGATGGTGCGGCCAAAGGAGAAATGTGGGCTTGGTCAACTGAATATTGGATGTATAATATAATAAAATAATCAGGGGAGGATGCCATCTGAAACTTAGGGTAAAAATATATAATAGGTTGGGCCAAACAGTGACAGTAGGTCAAACGAAGCCCAAAAATTGTGAAATAAATACTGGGGTGACCGCATGGACGAGAGAAACGTAACTAAGAAGACAGATCACAAATTCGACGTCGAGGGACGAAACTAAAAATAGAAACGTCTCGCGTCAAAAGCAAAAATCATAACGTCTCTTCGAATAAGATTAAATCGTGGGAAAACGACCCGAGAAATGTCGTTCCAAATTAGTGCCACAATTTAATACTCTCAGAGACGTTCACGACGGCATATCACACCAAAGTGTTCACAAACAAACAAAGTCTAAAATAAGTACGTGCACGGTCAAAAGCACGTGCACGAACAAGGTACGATCGGAAAGCGACCGTTACATATTTGGCATTGCCTATGATATAAAATAATTGGTATTGGATATTATGTAATTTTTGATGAAGATATTTGTGGTAGTATATATCGGGACAATTACTTTACCGGATATCCTATTTATGTATATAAGTATAAATAGTACATTAGTATTAGGTAACTACTATGACAATATATCAGTTATGTCATAGGTACTCATAATAGGCCTAGTGCTAGGTTATACCATACCATGACATCATATCTGTAAGTGTATATTAGTATACCCTTTCGATATTGAGATACCAATTATATATCAATTATCAGTTAATACACTGTTATAGATTCAGGTGATATCCAGATGTATCTCATTATGGTATTAATAGATATCCAATACAGATATATTGTATTATAATATACAATATGTATCATGTCACTGGTACATATTATAGTTATTTATTTTGATAATATCGTATTATGATATAATATCCTGTGAATTGGCTAGTAATATATCTTAAAAATGGATAATTGTGTATCAATATATCACAATATTATTATGAAATATATTGAAGGAAATCATATATATGCCACTAACTTATACGTAATAACAATATTATAACCAAATATTCTTTTCATATATGTATATACTAGTCGTTACCCATGTCCATAGGACACGGTTTATGTAAGATATTCTCATCCTCAAAATTTTAGTTTCCCCCAAAATTAAAGCAATAATTGTTATTTAGCCCCCCCATAAATGATTTCATTTTCCCCCACCAAGAGTTTCCCCCTAAAATACAAACTTCCCCCCAATTGTTTCATAGATTTTTCAAATTCAAACTTTTGATGACATGATGATAAAATATCTTTCAAACATTAAATTTCAAAATCCCATCAAAATTTCAAAACTCCCACTAAAATTCAAACTTTCCCCAAGGTTTCTCCCAAATTTCAAAATTCCAACTCATTTTTGTTTGTCCTAGTCATCATGTATGTTTGTCCTAGTCAACCCTAACCTTTATCCTAGTAGGACATATTTCAAAATCTTCATCAAATATAATAGATATCCAATTTCTCTTGTCCAAATTCTCTTATCCAAATTCTCTTAATAACATCACTCTTTTATATAATAGATATCCAAATTCTCTTATCCAAATTCTCTTGTCCAATTTATCTTAATAACATCCCTCTTTTATATAATAGATATTCTCTTACAGATATGATGATATATATGATACATATACATTTATTATAATATGTAATATACAATCAACAATAATATGGTGAATGACACATATTATTATAATACCGACCATAATGTCGACTATATGCTATACATTATATAAGTTAAGATTATCTCACATATTCTGTTATATTATCATATATACAGTAACTCTAATCAAAATTAAATATATATTATGTAATATCGGTATTATTATGCATAACGTTGGTATGGAATATATCATGTTATTATATACGTATATATATATATATATATATATATATATATATATATATATATATATATATATACTAGTCATAACCCGTGCCAGCGGGCACGGTTCAATTAAGATTTTCCCCCGTGAAATGTTTGTTCCCAAAAAAGTATTTTCACAGCCAAAACTACGTGGAACAAAAAATTAGCGTAAAAACATTTAGCGGCACGGGGCCCTTTGGTGCTGAACAACAAATTCGACACGGAACACCAAATTAGCGGAAAAAAATTCGACGCGGGTGCCTTTGGCTTGGGTTTTCCCACGTGAAGTCTTTGTTCCCCAAAAATTATTTTCACAGCCAAATTACACAGAACAAATTAGCATAAAAATTGTAAGTGGCACGGGCGCCTTCGACGGAACAACAAATTAGCATAAAAAATATTATCGGACACCTTCGGCATCGAACAACAAATTGGCGTACAAAAATTTAGCTGGCATAAAAAATTTCGGCACGTGCGCCTTTGACGTGAAACAACAACAAATTAGCGTACAAAAATTTCGTGGGCATAAAAAATTTTTGTCGGGCACCATCGGCATCGAACAACAAATTAGCGTACAAAAATTTAGCGGGCGTAAAAAATTTCGGCATGGGCGCCTTCGACGTGAAACAAAAAATTAGCGTAAAAAATTTTAGCGAGCACATTCGGTATCGAATAACAAATTAGCGTACAAAAATTTAACTGGCATAAAAAATTTTAGCAGGCACCTTCAGCGTCGAACAACAAATTAGGGTACAAAAAATTAGCGTAAAAATTTTTAGCGATCACCTTCAGCATCGAACCACAAATTAGGGAACAAAAAAATTTAGCCCGCGTAAAAAAATTTAGCCCGCGTAAAAAAATTTAGCGGGCACTTTTGGCGTCGAACAACAAATTAGAGTACAAAAATTTAGAAGGCCTTTGGCAAAATCATTTATTTTGGGAATGTGTGAAGTCTCAAGCCCCATTTGGGAACAGAGGATAGCCATCATACTCCAAATTTTTTATAACTAATTTTCTCGATTATAATAGATAATTTATTCCATCGATACTTAAACAAAGTTTCATTTATACTTAACAAAGTTTTGAATGCAAGTTCTTTTTTTTTAAGTTACAGTATGTGTGCTTACATAGCCACAGAATTTCAAGCTTTTATATAAAAGTTTATTTATTTTTCCATGACAAAACTTTGACATAAAAATTGAATAAAAGAAGAGGACTACCATCTTTGCAACAAAAATACATCAAAAAATTGAAGAAACTAATTGAATAGTCCACATCTCATTAACCCCATTACAGAAGATGAAATTTTATTTCCACCAAAAATAGTTAGTCCTAACTTCTTGCTTCCAGCTTATAGAAAAAGCAACAATTATAATATTCAAACACTGTAACCACAACCAGCATTCTTTTGATTCATTCACGACTGGTGCGTACTGTTGGATCTTACAAAACAGCCCAGCCGTTCATTCCTACGGGCTCCAATTGGATCATATACCATTCTCAGGATTTTCATCAAACACATTCTGCCTTCCGCGCATTCCTACGGCTCTCACTGGGATCAATGTTGAAAATTACATCAAAACCGACTTCAATTCTTCAATAAAATTCCACATAACAAAATAAAAAATTAAAGGTGGAGTGTTATAGATCAAATCGAAACCCATGATAGGATTTAAAATGAAGTTCTGATAAAATGATCTTTTAATGCCAATGACACATCACCTTCTTGATTGTTGATGATTGTTGAAGGTTCATTGTTGCTGCATAAAGTTTGAGGCAGTCACCTATTGCTCGGTTGCCTATTTTTCTCTCTCTCTCTCTCAGGAAATACGTCTTTGGGAAGAAGACATGCAACTGAAAATGAATTGGAATTCATTTAACTTTTAGACACACATGGGAACTGCCTGAAACAGCAACGAAGAGGCTAGAATTGATTTGTAAATCTCATGGCTATATAATTCACTTACACAAAAAGGAAAATTACACATTATCAACTACTCAGTTACCTAAACCTTGAGTATAGCCCTTGAAGCTTGACCCTTCATAAGCTAGCGTCCTTGGTTAACCCTTCAGGAAAACCTTCAGATGGGTCTTCACCAAGTTCAAGAAAAAAAATGAAGACAAAAAACATCTAGGCTAAAAAATAAATCTCAAACAAACGAACTCATTAAAAGAAATAAAACCAGGAAAGATTTTACCCAATGAAGAGGTCTGAAGACTTCTCCTCCTCCCTGCTTGAAAACGGAGTGTTGTGCTCTTCACTCCTTTTCCCCCTCTGCTCTAAGCACAATAATTTTCTGAGCATTTTTTGTGCAGTGAGTAAGAGAAGCAATTAAGCTAAAAATAACCAATTAATTGGTCATCATAAAGCTCACACACACAAAAAGCACTATAAAGCAAAAAAAAGAAATTAAGTTCCAGTTACCTCATCCACATCCCCACTCTCTCCTCTCAACATAAAAGAAACGATAACGGAGGAGAGTGGTGGCAGAGCACCAGATGCAACAATGACATCCCACTCTCACCTTCCCAACGGCCATCGGATCACCCGCCCACCCGCCCACCGGCCTACCCGCCTCCCGCCCACAACCACTGCCTCCCCCGAAGTCCTCCTCTGACAACGGAGCATGTACGTCCCTAAAAGGATGATGCTGTTGTCTCTTTCTACTCCTCACCTGCCCTCGTCGTGCGCCCAAAAAATCCCTCCTCCCGTCGTCGTCGGCCTCGTCATCGCCCTCGTCGTCCGCCCAAAAAATCCCTCCTCGCCGTCGTCGTCGGCCTCGTCATCGCCCTCGTCGTTCGCCCAAAATAATCCCTCCTCCTCCTCCTCGTCGGCCTTGTCATCGCCCTCGTCGTCTGCCCTCGTGATCGCCATCGTCGTCCACCCAAAAAAGCCCGCCCTCATCGTCCGCCCAAAAAAGCCCTCGTCGTCCGCCCAAAAAAGCTCATGCTTTTTGTGTGCCAATGGCCCAGTGGTCAAGGACGTGAAGAACCCGATGCCAATGTCCATCCCTAGGTTTGTTTGTTTTTTTCACGTATCTCCCTTACAAATGTTGCCGCGGATCAATGAGGTGGGAGCATCATGTTTTGCCATTGACGCGGATCGATGATGTGGCATCATCTCGTCTGTTTCACAAACTTGGTGGCCCCCCAAAGAGATAGATAGACAGATGTTTTCATAGAGACATGGAACCGATATCATATGTTGCTTGGAGTCCCGATGCACAGAACAAAGACCGAATTGATGGGGTTTTTATATCGAAAGCAATAAACAATGTTATTTGCAGAACTCATTCAGAAACAAAAAAAACTTAATATTAAAAGATGGATCTCAATCGTCCATTCCCTAAGATTTAATCCTGGCCACTCTTTATCTTGTCATAGTCAGCCCTAGGATTCAAAAATCACTGTGAAATGTATTTTATATATATATATATATATATATATATATATATATATATATATATATATATATATATATATTTTATAAAACAGGGATGTTATCATGGGTTTTTGGATAAGAGAAATTGGATAAGAGATTTTGGTTAAGAGAATATGGATAAGAGAATATGGATAAGAGAATTTGGGTAATTGGATAATGCATTTTGTTGTTGTATGTTGAATATGAGAGATGAGAAATTGAGAGATGAGAAATTGGTTAAGTTATACACATAGCAATTTAAAATTTGAAAACCAATTTGAAAATTAGCTGTGTTGATCACTACGTTGTGAGGGGGGAGGATTTTTGGAGGGAATTATAGGGGGGAAATCAAGGAGGGAAAATTTTGATCCCATCGCCTGCTCTCATAGAGGAGTGCACGAGCCCTCCATCAACCGCCGCCTCTCCCTCAACCTCAACCTCAATCTCATCGCATCTCCCTCAACTGCCGCCTCCCCCTCCAAACTCTGAGCCCTATCTCGCATAGCCATGGATCTCATCTTTTTTGTTTTTGTAGAGCAAGGCAAGCATCTTCATCAAGTGCAAGAGATAGAAACATGTGTGCAACCCTTCACATTTTCTGGGAGCCAAGTGCAGCTGGCGCTTCGAAGGTAGCTTCCAGGTTAGTGATGGGGTTTTGCTCAAATTTTATGTTGGAAAGCTTGCATCCTTTGTTGGTAATTTGAATTCTTACATTTTCATGCAGATAACATGTTTGATGTTTTGCCTAACAAAGCCCTTGAACTCAGGACTCGGATCCTTCACATTTTTGGGGAATTTTCACATTTGTATTGATCAGTAATTTGGAGAGTGCAATGTGCAAAAGCTTGCTCTTTCATCTCCTAAGGTGGGTGGAATCTTAACTTTCTTTTTGCAAGCCTAATAACTTTCTTTTTGCAAGCTTAATTATTTTTCCCATGCAGAAAGATGCATTTAGTTATATTCTTTTTCTCGGCACTGACACTCAAAAGTCTTCAAATTTTCATTCTACATGTGCTGAAATATCTTAATGTATTTTTGGAAGATGATATTGATTCAGTTGCAGAGGCAGTGCATAATGTAAGTTTGTCATGTATTTGATTTATTTTTGTGTAATTTTGCTGAAGGAGATTATGTTTGTGTAATTTTGGGTAATCAATTTTTGTTCAACACTTTCATTTCCTATTAGCTTATTCTTGATATTTTGATCTGTATATACACATTTATATTTTCATGCCCACATGTCCTACTTTTAAAATTTTGACATGTTCCTTTGTTTGTGTCATGTTGTATCTATGTCACTTTATCGTGTTTGTACTTCTTAGTTTATAATTACCATGGCAATTGCAAATCAAGCCTACTAATTTTGCATGAGGCTTGAATCATTTGTAGGGGAAATCTTGAATCATATTCAAGCATGCAAGCAAGGAGATGTGCACTCTTAAAAAAATTTGCAGGGGAAAAAAGTTTTTGATATGATTCAAGCAACAAGTTATTTTTTCTGTCATTTTAATTTGTGTGAAATTTTTTTGATATACATTTCTTGATACATGTCATGTTTTCTATAGATTGCATGAGAACTGTTTCAATGATTTGATAATTTGAATGTGAACTTTTTGATTTTTTAGCCTAATCTTCATTTGAATGTGATATCAAATCATGTGCTATGTGCAACATTAGATTTTTAGCCTAATGTTATCCTGCAGAAGATTCATTGAATGAGGTGAAATTTGAATATCCTGTGAGTTGATGCTTTTAGTCAAAAATCTTCAAGTGATTATCTGTGAATGAGTGAAAATTTGCAACATCAAGTCAGCTGTGAATGATTTGATAATTTGCAAAATTAGATGTTCACTTGAATCAGGATATCTCAGTTATCATTTACTTCACAGGTTGATTTTCACTTTCACAAATAGCAGAAGTATATGTACATTCACAGGTTGATAATTATAAAGATCAAATGTGAATGAGTGAATGTGATATGTGAAAGTGAATGTGATATCAAATCATTTGATAGAATTCAAATCATGTGATATGTGATATGTGAAAGTGAATGTGATATCAAATCATTTGATATGGCGATTTGAGTGAATTCACAGGATTTGAGTGATATCACATTCACCTTCTAATCATGCTATTTGTGAATATGATATCAAATCATTTGATATGGCACACACCTTAGCAAATCCTGTGAAGTATATTTACTTTCACAAATCATTTGATAGAATTCAAGTGAAAATCAACCTGCTATTTGATAGAATTCAAGTGATAACATTTGATAGAATTATAGTGATAACATTTTCACATGTTGTTAATTTGCAAATCATTTGATAGAATCAGGATAATTTGTTAATTTGAAAGTTACCTGGGATATTCAACAGGTGAGAGATATTAATCAAGATTTTGTGTTTCACCTATAGTCATGAGAGATATGTGAACTTTTGAATGATTATATGTGAACTTTTGAATGAAGACAGAAATTTGTTATTTATCATTCACTTTTGTTATTTAACAGTGTTATATGTTATATGTGAACATCTTGAGTTTTATCATGTACTGGGATATTCAACAGTGTTATATGTGAACATCTTGAGTTTTATCATTCACTGGGATATTCTTGAGTTTTATCATTTTGAGTAGATAGATTATCACAATAGAGAATCCTGTATTTGTAAACAGTATATCCTGAATTTTGTTATTCCATTGAGTAGATAAAACAAATTTTGAATTGAAATTTCATTCAAGATGTGTGAACAAAATTGTTTTATCATGAATGAAATTTGTTTTATCTACTCAATGAGAATATATCATCTTGAGATATTTGAATGAAATTGAGTTTTACAGAATTTCATTGAGAATATATCATCTTGATGTGTGAACAAAATTGAGTTTTACAAAATTTTGAATTGAAATTCTCATTGAGATATGTGAACAAAATTCCATTGAAATTTCATTCAAGATGATAATTTTGTTATTCAATGAAATTTATCAAGATGTTTACAAATTTCATTCAAAATGAGATATACTGGGATATTCAACAGTGATATACTTTTTTGTTATTCAATAGAGAATCATGTATCAAAGAGATATGGGTGAACTCATTTTGTAAACAGGATCCTCTCATTTTGATATACACTTTAAATAAGGATATCACAGGTTTTATCAAATTTGCTTTATCAATTTTGTATATCTATGATATCACAGGATATGAGTTCAATTTTTTTTATCAAATTATTATACAGGATATCACATAAATCATGAATGTTAAATTTTGAATGATGAACTGAATTTTGATATTCTATCTCAAATTTTTGATCCTCTATAATTTTGAGTTGTGATATCCTTATGAACATGATTCATAAGGATATCCTCTATAACAAAATAACAAAATTCAGTTCAACTCAAAATAAAAAAATTCAGTTCATAAGGATATCCTCTATAATCAAAATAACAAAATTTACAGGATTCATGATAATAGAGTTGTGATATCCTTATGAATTCATGAGTTGTGATATCCTTATGAATTTTGATATTGTATAATTTTGATCCTGTAAATTATGGGTGAATTCATATGAGTTCACAGGAATTGATCCTGTATATGAGTTCAATTCCATGATATGAGTTCAATTTCACATATCATAGAAATGTTTGTTGGTGAAACAGGATATGGGAGAGGATCCTGTTTTGTTTTGTGAGAGGATATAGGTGAAACATCTTGATAAATTTCATTCAAGATTTTGTAAAACATTGAATGAAATTTCATTCAATTTCATTCAAGATTTTTTCACCCATATCCTGTTTCACCCATATCATGTTCAAGATTGTTTCACCCATTCAAGATTTATTTTGTGATTGAATGAGATTGAATGAAATTTATCAAGATTGAATGAGATTGTGAACAAAATTGAATGAGATTGTTTCACCCATATCCTCTTACATTGAATGTGAGAGGATATGGGTGAAACAGGAAATTGTTTTGTGATATACAAAATTGTTTCACCCATATCCTGTGAACATGGATATACAAAATTATTCAATGAACTCATATCATGGAATTGTTTTGTGATATCCTGTATATGAGTTCAAAACTCATATCATAGAAATGTTTTGTGATATCCTCTTACATTGAATATGAGTTCACAAGATATACTTCATTCACTTCATTCACTGATTTTGAGTTATATTTCAATTTTTCACAAGTTGAAATCTTGATATACTTCATTTACTAAAATAACCTCAAAAAATTTTCACAAGTATATGTCATGTGAATGAAGTGAATCAAATTGAGTTATCAAGATTATATGTCCTGTGAATTGAATGAAGTATTTTTCACAAGTTTTATCAAATTTTTCACAAGTATATCAAGTTTTTGAATATATGAATATCAGTTTTTGAGTTATCAAGATTAAATGTCCTGTGATTATTAAATGTCCTGTGATTATTAAATGTCCTGTGAATGTCCTGTGAAGTATCCTGTGAAGTATCCTGTGAGATATGGGTCAAATTCATAAGAGATATGGGTGAATGTCCTGTGAATTATTCAAAATCAGTGAAGTATTTTTGAATGTTATATGTGAAATTATATGTGAAAGTTCTCATATGCAAAATTATATGTGAAATTTTTGATATCCTGTTAATTTTAACTTTGGGTGAAGGATATGCAAACTCATATCTCATAAGTTCAAATAAGTTCACATAAGATTTCCTGAAGTTTAACATTTTATATTTTATCATGATTAAAGGTGAAGTTTCAATTTGAGTTATCAAGATTAAATGTCCTGTGAATGTCCTGTGAAGTATCTTGATAACCAAGTTGCAAATTATCAATCTGAGTTATTAAATGAGTGTTGGTGTTTGATATGAAATTTTCATGTGAGTTATTAAATGAGTGTTTGATATGAAATTTTCCTGTGAGTTATTAAATTAATAACTTAGGACATTTAATATGAAATTTTCCTGTGAGTTATCAACATTAAATTTAATAACTTGGTGTTTGAAATTTATCAGGATATTAAATGAGTGTTATATATGAATGTCCTATGATATGAAACACTAACATGACATTCACAGGAGTGTTAAATCAAGTTATTCACAGGAGTGTTTGATATCCTGTTATTTAATAAATGAGTGTTTGATATCCTGTTATTCACAGGACATTTAATAAATGAGTGTTTGATATTCAAGTTATTAAATGAGTTATCAAGCACAGGACATTCACAAGAAATTTAATAACAGGACATATCAAGTTACCAACATTAAATGTCATGTGAGTTATCAAGTTATCTTTAATATGAAACACCAACATATCAAGTTATGAAATTTTGTTGTGAATGTCCTGTGAAATTTCATATCAAACACCAACATCCAAGGATACCAAGTTTGATAATTTGAGTTAACAAGATTGAGTTATTAAATGTCCTGTGAGTTATCAAGTTTAACATTTCATATCACACCAACCTGAACTTGAATGTTGGTGTTTGATATGAAATTTTCCTGAACTTTAACATTCAAGTTGGTGTTTGAAATTTTCTTGAAGTGAATACCAAGTTCACTTCAAAACACTGGTGTTAAAGTTCACATTCACATATCACTTCAAAACACCAGTGATATGTGAATGTTAAAACCTGGTATTCACTTCAAAACACATCACATTCACATTCACATTCAAAACAGTGGTTAAAGTTTAACACTGGTGTTTTGAAGTTTGATTTTGAAATCAAATTCAGGTGAATACCAGTTTCACATAACACTGGTTAAAATTTTGAAATCAAATTTTGACAATTTGCAACATTCACATTCACATTCAAAACACATTCACATCACATTCACAAATCATGATTTTGCATATCCTTCACCCAAACTTTAACCTGGTTTTCACTTCAAGTGATATGTGAACTTTAACATTCAAGTTGGTGTTTGATATGAAATGTTAACATTCAAGTTCACATAAGATTTCCTGAATGTTCACTTCAGGTTGGTGTTTTGAATGGTAAAGTTCACTTGAATGAGTTGATGCTTGATGTTGCAAATTCACATTGAATGTTAAAGTTCACATAACATTTCATATCACACCAATTTTGAATGTTCACATAAGATTTCAAAATTTGATTTCAAATTGAATTTTCACTCCAGATATAGTGTTGTATCAATAGCTGATAGCTTTGCTGCAAATGGAATTGACACTCGCTTGAGATTATTTAATGCAAAATGAATATTTACTCAGGTGATTTTTTTCTAACATATCACAACTTTTTATTTATTAAAAAATATGCAAAAAAGCAGTGATTTAGTATTTTCTATCGTTTGATGCAAAAGAATAATGGATTTTGTTAGATTTGTGATATTTATCCAAAGTAAAATGCATTTATGATATTGAAGCCACATTATTTACGCTAATGTAGTCAAAACTATGGCAGTGGATGGTATGGGGTTATTTCTCTAGGGGCAAAATATATGTTGGTTATTGGTTTTTAGGTCCATGAGTAGCATACTGCAAGAACAAGCATAAAGGTTGCAAGAACATTATAAAAATGTTTTTATAATGTTCTGTTTTTATGTTCAGAATATAGAATAAAAGGTTGGTTCTAATTCTATAGAATTTATTGTTGTTTGTATGCTCCGATAGTAGAGAAATTTTTTTTCCTCTCACTAATTTATTGTTGTTTCATGTCATTTCTAGAATAGGACGTGTCGCTATCCATAAATGAGCAGATCAACATGGGCATTCCCCTCATAAAGAGGATGCTGGCCTTACAAAATTAGCTATATAAGAATCCAAAAAAGAATAGTCTATAATTTTGTTAAGGGTCAGATGCTCCCAGTTATACTGTATGGTAAGGTAATTTTAATCTAACAACCTACACTTCATTTGACTGCATAAGGTGCTTCATGTGAACTTATGTTAAGTCACATAGACTTAGCACAATGGCAAGTATGTGACCTTATGCTAAGCTATGGTGCTTCATGTGAACTTATGTTAAGCTAATAGACTTGACACAATGGCAAGTATGAGATCTTATGCTAAGCTGTGCAAGCTACAAAATCACAACGGTAATCAATAATGGGTGTTCAGAACACATATGCAACATAGAAGCGGATGGCTAACATAAGAAGCAAATAGGCTATGCTTGCCTGAAGCCGAACATAACTTTATTTAGGATAAATGTTGCCAGGATATGAGTAGACAGAAGTTAAAGATGTAATTTGGAGAAGAGAAAGGATAGACTGGCATGAAGTTGATTTTGAATTTAGTAGGCTGTACAAATACACAACAAAATGGAGCTCATTTTGAATTTATATAGGATTAAATGCTGCCAGAATCCAAACACATAGGACTATGATAATATGACCTGAACAAGAAATAGGGTAAGATGGTATCAAAAGCCGACTTTGATTGTGTTTCGTATAATATGTTATCCGGGATTCTAAATATAAAAGAACAGAAGCATGATAATTACTAGGCTCTACAGGAAAATGATTCGATTCAATGAAAAGAAGAGACTCTGTTCAGAAGTATCCATACCATTTAAATTCCAAAACATTTCTTTTTTTAATCAAAGACAAAGGGAATAAAGAAGTTTTAGATGCTTCAAACACTAAATCTTTTTCAAATGATTTCTTTATACCTTTTAGAGATGGTGTTTCTTTATATTAAAAGCTCTTCATTCTTGAAAAGCCCAAGATGTGGGCAAGAGATGTCCAATATAATTTAGTTCTTTTAGATTCAGGCATTTTAGATGATGTACATCAAGGTAATGGCTTTATGTTACAATTTGTATTACCCTATCCAACTTTGGAGTCGAGAGGAGTTGCCCTTAAATCCTTTTATGTCAAAACAAAACTATATATCCTGTCAGGAACTTTGCATAATAAAACTTTATATTAGTTTTGTTTTGATATAGTATATGCTGTCAGGAACTTTGCATATTAAAACTTTATATTAGTTTTGACATGGGAAACCCAATAAGATGATGTTACATTTGTTTTTTTTACAGAGAAGCAATGTTACAGTTGTTTGTTTATTACAATGAAGAAGATGCGTTAAGAAATGATGTTATAAAATTTTACATAGAAGCAATGATGTTACAATGAATGGGAGTTCTACTCATATTTTAACAGTTTTTTATCGTTAATTGAATCACAGTGCCTTAAGGCATTTGTTGCCTGGTTTACATAATTCAACCATTTTGGTTTTTAACTGATTTTTTAAACAAATGTTGGAATACCTGCACTTGGTTGCAACTTCATGTACTTGATTCTTTAAACAAATGTTGGAATACATGCAGGATTTTTTAAATCAAAACATTTGTGATTTTTTATCCTTTAAGTGCAGGTTATATAGAATACCTTCAGGATATAAAGGATTTTTTTATCCTTTGAGTTGCAACTGAGAGTAAGGGAGTACTTGCACTTGCACTTGGTGCCTACTTCATTTCAAGCATGAAACTATTTTCAGAATAAAATCGTTCTGTTTCGCAGCACATAGGCTACCGGCTAAACAGAAGAAGTTTCAGCATAATTGTCCAGATGAAACTCAATTTATTTCTGAAGCCCATGAGAAATAAAACATAGGAAGGCGGTGATTCCTTAGTCACAAGTTCAGCCACCAAATACCTGCAGCCTGATCATCACTGCAACCAAAATATAGCTCAAGGTTAGAAGGTCCAATTTTTTGAGTTTTTGGAGTGAGAAATATTTCAGAGAAAAAGGCTTCCAATGTTAGTTTTAGGCCCTTTCTACAATAATAAGACAATCTTAAATCACTGTGAATATAATGCACATGCACAAGGGAACCCCCCTGGATCTTGCTACATGAAACACGAGAGAGAGAGAGAGAGAGAGAGAGAGAGAGAGAGAGAGAGGCTTTCTCTATAGAACACACATGAACATACAATCCACTATAAAAATAGGCAGAATTTAAGTTTTCAATACAAATTACATTTCTTTCACGATATTAATGGATTTTGAACACTATACCATTATGTGTTCATGGAAAGATACTGTAACAGTTATTACCAAAGGGTTCAGAGGAATTTCCTCTTTGCTTCATAAGATGCTACTCTGTACAATATTTATTTGTGCATATTGATCCGACTTAATACAAATCTGCCTATTTGACTTAATACAAATCTGCCTTTAACTGCAATCCATAGCACCCTGGTTTTTCATACAACTGCCAGAGATTTCCCAAAGAGATGTGAGGAACTTGGTGTAAACACAAAGCACCACCAATTCTTGATATTGGGTATCTCAGTTTGAATATTCAGTTTGATATTGGGTATCTCAGCTTGCCAATTCTTGATAAAAAATCAGTTTGAATATTCAGTTTCATATTGGGTATCTCAAACACAATAGCTCAGTTTGCCAAATCAGTTTTGCACACTGCAAAAAATCAGTTTGAATATTGCAAAAAATCAGTATGCCAAATCAGTATGCCAAAAAATCAGTATGCCAAATAAGTTTTGTTGTCAGTTTGATATTTGATATCAATTGAATATTCAAGCTTGCCAATTCTTGATAAAAAATCAGTTTGAATATTCAATTGCAGCTTGCCAAATCAGTTTTGCGGTATGCCAGTATGCCAGATTTTTTCAATTGTGTTATGGTTTTTGCTGGATATTTGCTGGCATATCAGTTTTGGCATATCAATTTCAGCTTTCAGCTGACCCAATCTGGCATATCGGTTTTTTCAATTTCAGCTTACCCAATATTTGCTGAAGCTGACCCAATATTCCCCTATCTGACAAAACTGCAAAAAATCTGGCATATCAGTTTCAGCTGACCCAACTTTCTTCTTAATATTTCTTCAATTTATTAATTTCAATTTGAATTTTCCATATCAGTTCACTATGCCAATTTATAAATTTCCAAATCAGTTTTGCAGTTTGCCAGTTTTGCTGTATGCCAGTTTTCCATATTCAGCTTGCCAATTTATAAGTTTGAATATTCGGCTGACAAATGATAGTTAGGAAATATTGATGTTGATAGAATTATGTGTGTGGAATATTATTTGTAATGTGATGTATTATTATCAAACTGTATGTTTTGATACCTTTTAATTATGTGGGAATCGAAGATTGGCATGTAAATACATTGGATATATTATTTCTAGAACAATGATGACGTGATCTAAATTGATAGGGAATTTAATCATTTGACATAATACAGGTAAAGGCTGGTTCAGTTTTTGACAACGTTAAGATATGTGATAACCAAAATATGCAAAGCGGGTTGTAGAAGAAACTGTACAGAGAAAAAGAGAGGTGAGCATACAGTACACATATTCTCTACATTTGATGTAAATTTCATTATGATTCATCATTTAATATTTAACTCTTTCCTCTGATCAAACTCAGGCAGAGAAATAGGCTTTTAAGGAAGCAGAAAAGGCATGACAAGCAAAAGCAAAGGTGTGTATTAAACAATGTTTTTATTCCTGCTCTAATAACGTCTGTGTTATTGTCCTCCAAAATGAGCTCCAAAATTAGCATGTCCAAGTATACATTTACTTGGGCTGTTACTATGCAAGTGCATGGCTAAATTCCATGCTTAGTATTTTTTGTATTGTGCTTGCAAAACTAACCAATTCCAATCATCTGCATTGTGCTTGCAAAAATAATCGTGTCCACGTAAGTATTTACTTGGGCTGTTTCTTTCAATCAGGGAAAAATATATCTAATTCTTCACTGTGCCCCACCAATTTTGAGAAGGAGCAGGTATGTGCCTTTGGGATTGCTCTGGAGATTATTATCTATTGATTCAAGCCTTTAAGTTTTATCTTGAGTTCATTTTATTAAAAATTTTACAATTAGTAATTTGCATATCTATTAGAAATTTCTCACCCCTTTTGAACTATTCATTCAATCACAAATTTTGCATACACTAAAATTTGTGTGCAGATGCCAACTGTGAAAGAAGCACTACATGTAGCTACATCACCAACCAATATCGTGTATCATGAAGAGGAGCAGATAAATTTTCTTGAGTTACTACTGATGACAAAGCCATAGCATTCGATCGTGAGGGACGGCTCGAACGTCGAGAAAGGGAGCGTAAAGAAGCGGATCGAATCGAGTTTTATTATGCTTTTTGGTTGGAATTGTGACGTGGATTACTAAACAAAAATTGTATGGGTTTAAATGTTATTTTTTCTTTAAAGTATTTGAAATTGTAATATGTTGGATATATGTTGAGTGGAGGCTAAGTTTGGTTTTGTTTTGTAATGATTTATCATATGTAGTTGTGAGCTAAATATTTCATATATATTTTCCAAAGTTTGTAATATGGACTACAAAGGATGCTCTATTTACTTGGCATTTCTTTTAAAGAAAGTAAAACTAATTAAGAAAAGAAGAAATTGGACCTGCTCTTTCCTGCAAAGGGTCTACCACACACCATAGTATTGGATCAGACCATTTACAATGTATGAGTATCATGCATTTTTGAATGTTTTTTGAATGTCTTATGTTTGCTTTAATATGTTATCATGCGTTTACTAAGGCATGTCTTGCATGAGTTGTAGTCTAATCTGGCAAAGTTTGAACATGCATATTGTACATAAGTTTTCATGTATTTTAGACAGCACATCAAACATTAGTTGGAAATATCACAGAACCATGATCATAGCAATTATTTTATTTTATTTTCCACTTTATTTACTTTGTCAATTTGTACCATTGATTACATCAAACACTACTTAAGTTTCTAATAGGAACAAGTTGCGTTGCAGCGACCACCTCAATTTCTGTGTGTCTGTCTATTCTTATTTTTATTGTCTAAGGTTCTTAAATCAAAGCCACCTTTGTGGTATGCTATTTGCAATGAATTTATTAATGTATATAGTATAACAATTGGCCATCATCTATTGCTTTTCAATTAAAATTTTTTAATTGAAAGTTGTGCTAATGTGCATGAATGAGGTGCTGCAGAAGGAGTTTGCAAATGATTAAAGTAAGCGTCAAAGTGGATATTCTAAAGACAGTGTTCTTTAAGTCCATATGTAGAGTAAGTTGTTATAATTAATTATTGTGTTCATCATACAAAATTTGTCTAAACAATGGGGGAAGATGATCTAAATTTGTCTAAATTTTTCATGTGAAACTAAATGTTGGGGGGACTAAAATTTGCAGGGAACTAAACAAACAATGTGGAAACTAAATTCTTTGGAGGAACTGAAATTTTTAAATTTTTTGAGTGATACTAAATTCTCTTGGTGGAACTAAATTTTGGGAGAACTAAAATTTTAAGGGGACCTAATAATTATTGTGCTTTAATTATTGTTGTTTAAAATTAAGGGATCCAAAATTTTGAAGGGTGAGTATCTTAAACGAATCGTGCCCTTAGGGCATGGGTTATGACTATATATATTACATTTGATAACTGTTTTTAAATTCTAGGGCTGACTGGGACATGTTGCCTAGGACAACATGGTTGATAGAAGAACGGCTGAGATGTAATCTTGAGAAATGAATGGGTGAGATGAGATTTTGTGGAAATTTTTGGAGGGAAAACATTTCTAGGGAAATGAAAGTTTCTGGGGATGAAAGTTTCTGGGGAATAGCAGAGTGCACGCACTTAATGCATTTGGGGGAAAAACTTTAACTTGCATTTAATGCTGCAAATCGAATGCTGCTATAAATCGAATGAGCCCTCCCTTAACGCGGTGCCCACCGTCTTTTCGATGCATGTGTCAAAAAATGTGAGAATAATTTCCTGCGCCGAAGGCGCCCGCTAAATTTTTTTACGCCGATTTGTTGTTCCGCACTGAAGGCACCCGCTCCCAATTTGTTGTTCTGTGCCGAAGGCGCCCGTGCCGCTAAATATTTTTACGCTAATTTGTTGTTCCGCGTAATTTTGGCTGTGGAAATAATTTTTTGGAAAATAAAGATTTTGCGGGGGAAAATCTTAAATGAACCGTGCCCGCGGGCACGGGTTATGACTAGTATATATATATATATATACTAATATAAGTTATAGGCTCGGGTTATTAATGTTATATTATCTATATATATTGTTTATAACGAATTATATATATGTAGGATAATATCTTGGAGCTTGTTTTAGGCCGTACACGGCTTTGTTTAACTTGTACACATATTCTATTTTCTTATCATGTTCAAATCCAGGAGGTTGTTCAATGTAAACTTCATCCTTTATGAATCCATTCAGGAATGCGCTTTTCACATCCATTTGGTATAATGTAAAGTTTTTATATAATGCAAATGCAAGTTAATAATAGATATCATAAAAACCCATTATAAGTTATCCTGGCAAGTTATCATTGGTTCATATTATGCATATTGGTTATACATTAGTATTTGGCAAAGTGCCAAACCCACGTGGGAGAATGAGAAATATACTATCATAGTATATAGGATTAAATTAGTGTAACCCAAATATATCACTTATATTGTGGTACTAGTATTATTACATAGTATATTACAATATATATTATAATAACATAAGTAATATAATATAATACGTATAAGATTAATATAAATTAGATATTATTATCGGAATGCATACCATATAGGTTTATATTAATATTAACATGTTAGTTAGTATGTCCGGCTATTATTTGTAATATGATATAGATTTATGTCTAGAGATCGACGATAACTTACATGTGACTGTGCCTATAACCAGAGTAACTTCCAATGTATGACCATATATAGATAGCCACTGTAAATTATATGTATGTGTGTGTGTGTATATATATATATATATATATATATATATATATATATATATATATATATATATATATATATATATATATATATATATATATATATTCAAGTGTGCATAGAATACGCTATAGTCATATTATACGCTAACAGATATCAAAGTAAGTACAGGATATATATAGTAATGTATATTGCATGTCCAATTGTTATATACAGATACTGTACACTACTTCAGTTGCTAAGTAATTTAGTATTATATGATATTTAATTATTGTATATAGCATCGTAGGTAAATATTCTATTACATGAATATACATATTTATACCTATCCATAGTTACGTATATAATTCACATATATACTGTCTATATAGACAAAAGATTGAGTTATAGTACAAGTAAATAGCTCATGTTAAGATACTTATCATGTATACCTTTGGAGTTTAGTGAATATGCAAGTTTAGAATACATGTAACTATTATAGGACCTGATATGCATAGGTATTTATTTAATGTATCCCATTTAATAATAAAATATATACACATACATATATAGCACTTGTATTATCATAATGGATATATTTATGGTATAATTTAGTATATGATCTTGTG
Source organism: Scilla litardierei (assembly GCA_030789695.1). Taxonomy (NCBI): domain Eukaryota; kingdom Viridiplantae; phylum Streptophyta; class Magnoliopsida; order Asparagales; family Asparagaceae; genus Scilla; species Scilla litardierei. Next base: position 139,108 of record JAULAV010008038.1, on the reverse strand, counting down.
TGATAATGGGTTTATTATGGATATATACGTGTGATTATATTGCTTATATAGTATCCTATAATTATATACCCTTGATAAGGATATACATATTTGGTTATATCCCTAAAACAAATCCTATTATGTATAAATACATGAATATTGTATCTTTATGATATCCATATAATTACCGACAATAGATTAGCATATGTATACCATATCTTTATGCAAAATTATTAGAGGCATATCCATATACATATTGTAATATATATGGTATATATCGTATATAATTACCACTATACCGTACATATACATTTAGTATAATAAATATCTTAGGATTATATTATATATTTATACCATCATACTAATATATCGTGGTATCCACTAGCCAAATGTGTAATCATTATTTATTTCGTCTTTAATAAGTCACTATATAGGGCATACTGTCACGATATATTTAACATACGGATTAGCGAGTGGCGATCATGTAAGTAGGTAATTATAATAATAAGGTATAATTGTATGGCCATGAGATATAATTAGCATAACATATGATATGGTAAATAGAGGTACAGATATTTGTGCAGTGTCACACATCATAAGTTTATTCTTCAGGTATACCATAAACTTTCAATCCTAATCATAAGTTTATTCTTACAATATGAATCAAATTTTGCCATGTGTCATTACTCTCCTCATATCTTAATAAGTTATCCGTACTTTGTTTGGCAATAATTCCATATGTATATACTCTTATCCATTTTATATCTAACTAATACAGTATAATATTATATGGTATATCCTAGTATACCCCTTTATAAATATTATGATTAGTGAAAGCTAGCTCGGACAAATATGTATACTAATAGCCATATTATTAATCAGTAACATATTATAGCATATAATATTATGGGATATATAAGTATCATCATATTATATAACATACCAGTTGGATAGACATTATTACGATATGTATATGGTATATATTTCAAGGTATGACGGATATATGTACATATAAGATATTATATTGAAATTGTCTACATTTGGATAGCGTAACTATATGTATATATGGTAATATGTAGTAATATCGGTGATACTGTTACTATTAAATATACCAATATTTAATTATATGATCTTATAATCTACCTTAACTAGCACTAGATATGTTAATATTAATACTATAAATATATATTAATAATTGGTGTGCCAATTATTGTATAAACATTATACTACAATATGATAATGTACACTATTTACCATATATTGGGTTATACTAAATTAGGGATAATATCTTACAATAATAGTCTTAGGTAAATGTATTATAGACATCTACATATATACAAATTTTATATTAACTAACGATATATATATATGTAATATTTAATACAAATTACATAATGTACTTATAATGCATATAACGGTAACTGCCTATATTATACTAAGGGATTAATGGGTATCATACGCCATATGAGAGCTTCTCTCATACTCCCTCTCACATAAAGCACCCAAGTACAAGCCCACATGGGCTTGTACTTGGTTGTACTTGGGTGCTTTATGTGAGAGGGAGTATGAGAGAAGCTCTCATATGGCGTATGATAGCCATTATTCTCTTATACTAATCTATAATCAGTCAAATTCAAATGCAAGATGTTACCAGTCTAACGATGCAGATAGTCTCATGGGATTGTGGGTCGTACGTATCACTGATCATCCGATGAAGCTCTTCATTATTTAGACTATTATTGAAATAACTTGTATTTACTGATATTATTTCATACACCTAACCATATATACTGCATATATAACAATTTATGATTATATCATGTATTTGACATAATATTACATGTATAAATAATACCTATGTACATATTACTATATAATTAGTAGGAGACTGATGAATGGTTAGTACATATTATTTCTCACGTTATATCATAAGTAGTCGATGCTATGATATTACTATACAATAACCCAAGTACATATATACAAATAGGAGCATGTGACATCATCCAATTGCTTTATAGATTGCGTGTATTTGGGATAGGAAATACGTGTATATTACAACAGATAAATTAGATATATATCCGCATAGAGGTTATATTATATGTCATGAGCTAGATACCTGAGGAGGTAAAATACTGATAGCTGACAAGATATTGTTATCAAGCATACCAATATATTATTATATGTTGATAGGGCATATTAATGAGATATGAATCCAGAAACATAATGGCATGATATAAGCATGATACTAGGTTTGTACAATATATTATAACAGTATCCTATACTGTATTTACCATCATACTATACTAGAATATACCCAAACTATGGATACATTTAATGGGTTATGACATTAATTCTAGTATATAATACAGTCTAATAATTACAGATATCGTCAATGTATGGTTGGGTAACTGTCTAATCATAAATTTTATGGGTAATAACCGAGCTGCTTGCCATTGATATATCCTAGTATTCGCACATGGTTTTTCAAAATTGGTTAAAATATATCAATTGGTATATTAGACCTAAACCAATATATACTATATCGATATGTGTTCTCATTTACACATATGCACAATACCATTAATTGGTATCTCATATAACAAATATAATAGGTAATTCGAATTACGTTATTGATACTAAGATATATACACTGATTGCACATGGTTAAATTGTACTATAATGCATTGATATTTAGGCGGAAGTCCAAAGAGAGTCGTCATAATAAAAATAAGGATATGAATATGTATGACGACAATCTGAATCTAAGATATATGGAAATGAAGCTAGAGATTCAGAAATGAAGGGAAAAGTGTATGATATAGCAAGTTATAACCAACTAATATAATATACAAAGCTTGAATAAAGTGATTCCTGATTAATGTATGATATGATAATATATAATAACATGGACTAATAATAATTATATACAATATTTAATAGTATATACACTAACTATTGAATATTCATACTAATAATATAGTTTAAATATCACCATATATATGATATGCACAGTATTCATTATTAGTATTATGGTATCATGTCATTATTATAGTATATATGATCTTTATACCCTATATGAGGATATACTATGTATAACAATATAAGACATGGATTATGTACTAAAATTGTACTAGTATATTTATTAGGGTACTCATATAATATTGCATACTGGTTATAATTACTCGGTCTAAATAATTGACAGTATTTACATCTCTAAAGAATAATATTTGCTAGGTAACTGTTATAGCAGTTATGGGTATGACTAAATTTTGAACGTAGGGAACATCACTCATAATATCAATGTCATTATTTATTTGTATAACTGGGAGTATTATATGGTATCATATACAATATGTAACCAATGTATGTATTGTAATGTCATTAATACGTTATCCAATTAGACATTATAATACAAATAACAATCCTTGATTATTATTTGTATACCGGATATACATGATAATATCCTAATTGGGCTATGATCAACAGTAACTGGTATATGATGTATATAATGTGCTATATCCTTGTCAGATACATGTATTAATAATTAAATGTCGTTAGTAAGAATATATAGGACAAGTTATGATATGCCTTATAGATATGTATTTGTAATGTTACATGCATTCTATTATATCGGTATATATACCGGTATAATAAATATACCCATACTCATATGATATCTCAATGTCGGATATCAGAATTATGATATCTATACATTATGGCATAGTCATGGTACATAATCCATATTTTGTATATATGGAATACTTTAGTCATATTACTATATATCCCGATAATCGTATATCAAAATGGTACAGTAAGGAAGATCATTATGGGAATGACCTCCAAATGGGAAAGGAGAGCTCGTGAGAAGTATCTTACAATATCGTAAATGCATAGGTTGGCCAAAGTGGGACGAGGCAATAAGAGTAGAGCTAGCACAATTATTTAGACAAATATATAAAGTATATTAACTCTGTAATATAATCATTCGATATAAACCTTAGGTGTATTTATACAGATATTGTGTATAATGCATTTACGCTATATAATATGGTATGTATAACAATGTTAAATATTTGTGCCTATGTATGATTATATGGTACATAATCACATAACTATATGATCACAAGTATAACCGTTATAATACTATACAAACTTTATTAGCCTATATATACATCTCAATTGCCTATATTCACATATATTATTATTGGTAATTACAGTCCAATAATTAAGCTGGGAAAATAGATAGTAATAACACCAACCCTTTTCGACTAATATACACGAATGCCTACCACTTTAGACATTGATATTAGTGTCGACGGACAGATATATCCGCAAGATTGTAATGTTTGTATGGAATTCGACTATATCATACACTATCACTCCCCCGGTACTCTAAGCTCACAAGTATAGGGGTAATTAATTATCTCTTGATATTTTTTCAAATGAGTCTGCTTTTTTTGGCTAGGAAGTAAACTAATACATATAAAAATATACTAATATGAGAGTTAAATTGGTATACATTAATCGTATATAATAGGTGATAGATTAGATAAGTAGATATTAGTACATATGTATTAATACATACCCTAAGAGGGTTATGTAGGTATTAATACAGTAAAATATTATGGGCCACCGTATTATATCAATTATATACGTATTAACAATTATGATATATAGTATTCTATATATATCAGTTATTATATATATTATCCAAGTATTCTGAATTGGATATGTAAATATACATGTTGTGACAATAACATATATATTGTAAACTATATGTAGCCATAAATATGCCATATACTGATATAATTATGATTGACATACTATGACTATATAACTCACAATATATACACTATACTCGGGAATATAGCTAATATTCACATATTATAAGGTAATACTAATATGTATACTTATATGTCAAACTGTGTTATATATTGTCATGTCTAATTAAATATTAACTTATATATAGTTTGATATTATAATACCACAGGAAATATTCATATTAGGCTATATTACTATACTGACGAAATAAATACCATGCCCTAAGACATGGTATACTACAAATATGGAATATTAGCTAATATGTATGTTTATGTAGTACCATGGAGAGGTAGGATTATCATGATATGTACATGTTTGTTACGATTAGTTTATTCTTAGCGATACAGTGGCATAATAGTTATCATTAATATATTTATCTCCATGGTAAATATACCGTATGTTAGTATAATATTGTAAGTACAAACAATAGAAATATAATAATATTTAAGAGATAGGGACATAATTATGTCTATACTATAGCAATATGTAGTACAGGTTAATAGTATGGTTATATATGGTATGTATATATGGTCTATACTAATATATACTATTGGATCCAAGTACATGATAGTGTGAGTGATGTGTTATCCAAAACAATTATATATTATCCGAGTATATTAATAATTGATATAATATATACTAAGCATATATTATGTTATACATAATTATCTGTTTTAAGTATACATTTTCAAGAAAGCCAACATACATATTATCATACGGGTATTATTGATTAGATGTTATATCCTGTATATAATAACACTATATACATAGTATGTACAAATTATCATACGGATTAAGGATATGGTAAGTATGTGATATATCCCTAAGTCGTCTAGATATATTTATTATACATAAAATTATAGTTACATTTATTGTATTTATAACGGATTCAAATTAGTGAGTATATAAATTTATCCTAAGATATTAATATATACCATTTAGGATAAGTATACTTTAATAAAATTAGCCCTAATATAACTCTGAAATGTACGTTAATAAATTCGTTCTATATATGTAATTCTATAATCATAACCATTGAATATCCACATTATATTCTTGATTTGACTAATATCTGGTAATACAGAATTTCCCTGAAAATACTTACCAGTTATGTATTATACATATCTACATATAATGGCACAGTTGGCCGTCAAGATACATAGCATCACTATTTTCATACAGTCAATATGCCAGGCGGTTAGATGACTATAATACATATATCAATTTAGACATTAGTTGATTATGGGTATGCGATATTTAATTAGTGCAATATATATCATAATATATATGGTTATACTCATGTAATAATACGCAATTATAATTCTAATATGTTATAACACATTATAAATACTGAATATTATCCAATATAATACTAAATTCGAGTATGTGTAATATATATTATTACCGATATCTGTATTATCAGTAATAATCACTAACATATACTTAGATATATGTATACAACTATGACTATATATCATGTAATTTAGTATACTATATGATATACATAGACATGTACGTACTTATTGGTTATTTAGGGTATCTATTTGAATAAATGTCACGCCCCGCTTCCCAAACTACGGAGGTGAAGCATGACTAAGGCCCGCTTAGGCCGGAGCTGAGAAGCTCGGACCCAATAAGTGTCTGTGTGGTACTCCAAGACGAAGGAACAGGTCCCTGCAGGTTAGTACGGAACAACAAAAGTACTGAAAGAGAAACATTCATTTTATTCCAAAACAACAATTCAGAAGTACTGAGAGTCTAACAAAAGCCTAACACGGCTACAACAACTGAAAGTAAACTACTGGTGCAAGCACCCAACCTAGACAGAAAATAAACGGTGCTATGCACCCAACTCAACTGCAGTGAGACCTCTGGATCAGCAACATGAAGACCTCTAGCTCTGGTCCTCCTCGGGCACATACTCTTGGTCGGCGTCCTTGGGCTCTACGTACTCTGGCAGGTCTGCCTCGTCAACGTACTCTGGCTCAGCACCTGACGTACAGCACCCAAAAGACAGGAACTGTACGTCAGGTAAAGTCTACAAAAGAGGATTAGACTCTACTGCAAGTGTACTGGAATTTTAAGCAACGATTTACTGGTTGATTAGCATGCTGGGGTTATAACATAGTAACAAAAGAAGGTAAACGGAGCAGGAAAGGTAAAACGCGTCAAGCAGTAGGCGTAGCATGTGCTACCGACTACGGGACAAACCTAAGAGGGACGGGACAAGACAAGACGGGACAAGACACGTGTGACACGAAGGGTTCACGCCTTACGGTTCGAGGGGGATCAGACCATCTACCCGTGAGCACGCTCAACCCTACCCCAACCCAGGAACTCAGGACAAGAAGGTACAGGGATCACTCCTGCTAGGGAAGCATCCGAAACGCCCGCAGGCTTTTTGTATGACAGGGATCACTCTCGCGTGGAGAGCATCTGAAACGCCCGGAGGCTTTTTGTGTAACAGGGATCACTCTCGCGTGGAGAGCATCCGAAACGCCTGGAGGTTTTTTGTGTAACAGGGATCACTCTCGCATGGAGAGCATCCGAAACACCCGGAGGCTTTTTGTGTAACAGGACACGACACGCATGGAATTGTTATTCTAGGGGGTCCACACGTACGCACACACAGGAAAAACCCTAAAGTGTCAAATGATGTTGTTATTGCGCTTAGACTTTGTCGTCAAGTCTAAGCCGTGAAGGGGCGCCCCGGACGCTATCATTTCACGTCCGGTTGTCTTTGTTCACATTTAACAATTCTAAGAGTGTAAGGCCTAGACACGGCCGAAGGTACAAGTGAGTACACTTGCCTGCGGTGGCGAGTGTGTCGTCCGTTCGGAGCGTCCTGTCCAAGCGTCCCGTCTGCGGTAGTCCGTCTGAAACAGGGTCACAGCGACGGTGTCAGGTCGTGTTTTCAACAAATCCTATTAGGGTTTGTTTCTAAAATTGACGGGACTACCCTATCAGTCAAAAAGTCACGTTTTGATTTTTTTTTTGTTCAGTCTAGATCGACGTCTACCCTATGTGCATAAAAAATAGTCCGTTCGTCGATCTTCCTACGGTGGGCAATCATTTTACAGATGCTGAAAATAAATTTAGTTCAAGTTGTCCAATTTTAGTTTAGGGTTTGATTGAACTACGGTGGGGGTTCGCTATGAGTTAGGGGGACCAACCTCTTTGGTGTTTGACGTAGAACGGAAGTAGGGTCTCAACGGTGGGATCTCCTCGTCGTCTATGGCGTCACGGCTATGGGTAGCGTAACAAGAAATGTTCTGACAGTGAACTGAAAGTGAGGGCAGCGAGCGGGGATTGCAGACAGCGAAGATGAGCCCGGTAGCGGTCCGTAAGAGGCGTAGGCGGCGTCGAGGGGCCGCTGAACAACGAGTACGGATATACAATAGCCAAGGGGGGCAAAACAGCGAGCAACAGAGGCAAAACAGTGAGACGGAGGCAAAACATCGTCTCAACATCGCTCGGAGGCTAGCCGTGGGGCTGTCCGACTCGGGGAGGCTACCGACGGGGTGCTCCCGGCTTGGAGGGGTGGTCGGTCGGATCTGGGGCCGCTGGGCGGTGCCTGCGGTGGTGCAACGCCCGAAAAAAATAGCGACAACAGCTGTGGGCTGCTGCCGTCGCTGCTGCAGTGGAAAACGGCCGCCGGCGGGGTGGTTTCAGGCAGCCGAGGGCGGTTGAGGGAAGTGCCAGCGGTCGGGGGTTTGTCGACGGTGACTGGGGGCTCTAGTGGCGACTTGAATGGACGGCGACGGCGGAAAAATGCACAGCAGTCGTGAGCTATTGTACGGCGGTCTTACGCGCGCTACGGCGGCGGACGGCGGCCCTGCGGTGGTCGGGGGTTGCAGCAGCGCCGGCGGGGGGCTTGAGAGCCGATGGAGAGAAGGAGGTGCGAGAGGGAGAGGGAGATATCACGGGGTGGGGGGTTTAGCTTTGGTGGCGGCTGAAAAATTTGATACCATAGGTTAAAATGTGAGGGTGAGTAGGTAGGGTTTGATTTGATTATAAAATGAAAGTTAGCTAAGTACCTATAGGTTTTAATAATATTGTGGGTGAGAGAGAGATAGGGGAGGTGTAAATAGGGAGAATGGAAGGTGCAAATAAAAGATGAAATCAATCCCCTTTGACACGCATGAGTATCCCTAGGGATTTCATTACATCTGATTTCAAATTGAAATTTGAATTGGTTAAGGCTAATCAACGGTTGGGATTTAATTAGGGGATAAGTTCCGCTACGGGCATCAGAAAAATAATCCGAAAATACCGGGACGATCGTGGAGACGAGAAGTACGAGGATACGGAGTCCGATTACGTGCTACACCTACCAAAATTTAATGTAAAATCCGAAACTGAGTATTAAGGCCAAAAGACCAAAACGCCCTTCCATTCAAAATCGTTTTGCGAGAAAACGAGCCGTGAAATGACGTTTTCAAAAATTTCTATAAAATTCTACACTTTCATACGGTCACAACGGCATATCACAACGTATATACCGAAACCAAGAAAGAGCCAAATAAAATACGTGCACGAAAAACTACGTGCACGCAGAAAATCCATAAAGTCGGAAAGCGGCCGTTACAATAAACTACCATTAATTTATAATTGTGATATGAAGATGGGTATATCCATATATATCATAACCATGATACTCCAAATACTTATGTTATGATAGTATATAGTATGTGTAAGCTATTGAAATCTTGTCGATATATTATATTGTACCTACATCATGGATAGTTAACTAAGGTAACTATAATATGATATGACATGGCTAATAATTATTTTGTCGTGTATTATGCAATTTTATATATTCTATACGTTATTTGTAATCGATATAATGTTAAGATATGTATCTATACTATATAATTTATTCGTATATATCATTAATATAATGTAATGTCCGTAATAAGATAACTACATATTAATATTTGGACCTACTTACAGGTATCGTCAATATATCGATATACATTATTATCCCACCATATACTGCCTGTATGTAAGTACGGTAAATGAATTACAATTTATAGCTTACATATAAATTAACATAATATATCTAATAATATAACCTGATAATGTCCATTAATTAATATCTATTATCATGTATATTGATAATACATGTTATAACCTTTGCCTATATTTCAAGGTATGTTTAATATATAGGTAATTTGATATAGATTATCTCTGTATGTTATATAGTATATTTAGTGTTGTAAAGGTTTAATGTATTTATGATAGTATATTGTCCATAATATTGGTACACTAGTAATACGGGTAATATGTTATATTATAAGTGATCCTCGATAGTGTCATAACTACATAATATTATGGACGCCTGCATATGTACCTTACATGGTACAATAATATTGTACACCAATAACATATTTGATAGTCATATATCTATGATGATATATTATTACATATATAAATGGTTATACGATATGTCCCCATACAGTATAAATAATGATATAATTATGGCAAACTATCTGGACGAGGGTAACCATATTATAAGTAAAAAAATAATGGGGACATAAGGAGTTGTCTCTAGCATCATATAAGCACGTATCTGCCAGCAATATACAAATAATTTAGTTACGTAATTTTGGCTAAATTTCTGCACAAATATTTACACATATTTGGCCATACAATTTAAAAGTGAGGAGATCAAAAGTGATTAAATATATAGCTGATATTATTTACAAATATCATAATATACTATGTATTTAACAAACCATATATAGTCACCATATATATTATAACCATATATTGGATATAGATAATATGAACTAGGAATATTATCTAGAAGTATTAGGGTATATATTTGTAACCAATTAGGAATACATACAATCAGTAACAGATATAATAATTGGTTGATACAAATTTTATCATAATATATTAGTAACCACTAAATGAGTATATACACTACAATCTTGTATATATATATAATGTACCCAATATATATTCCGACATATTAATACTCATGGACAAATATGTATTATATGGTTATAATATATATGGTGACTATATATGGTGTGTTAAATACATAGTATATTATGATATTTGTAAATAATATCAGCTATATTTAATCACTTTTGATCTCCTCACTTTTAAATTGTATGGCCAAATACGTGTAAATATTTGTGCATTTATATAACATGATAAATATTATTATAATTATATATACATGTAATTGATATACATATTAATTGGTACCCTATAGTACACAATAATAGTTAGTTACTGTATAAAATACGTCACTATGGCTTATACATGAGTTTCTATACCACCTGTTTATGGATATATAGGTATATTAAGCTATACAAGATAATGGCAAATCGGATATACATTATATTAACCTGATATATTCTTTCTATATTTACATCATATGCACACTAACGGTGATCTGTGCAGACACCGTCCTCATACTAAATATGGTATACCGTAGAATATCATACAAACCTATGGCTAAATATATAATGAATAACATATTGTGAATTTGTACTGTTATACATATTTGATATATATTGAATAGTATCCCTATTTAATGAGGCAAATATCAGCATATCATATGTCCGTGCAAGATATAGGTCCTTGCTTTACATGAATATATTTGGATATAGTATATATGTGAAATATGTATTTATGATAAAATACAGGATATATATGGACTATTATTCTCATGTGTAACGATATGTATACATCATTTTAGAAGTATGCATTTATTTTGGTGTATCCATTGGGTACTATATTGATAATATGCATATCTAGTGTATAATGTAGATATGCTAGTACCATTATATGACATGATGTTATGTATTAATTTAATCAACAATATTAATAATATATATGTATGTATAACTCGTATAATACTTGCATTATTTAATTGTCAGGTATACTATAATAATGAGGTATAGTATATTAAATAAAATTAGTAAGCAATTGAAGATTATGTGCATTAACCATTATGAATTTATATTCCATAGTATATACAAGAGTACATAGGTTATTTGATTATATATACTCGGATAAGATATTAGCATTACTCGGCTTGGATGGTTCTGATATGGATCTTATAATTGTATAATCCTGTATACCATACCGGATATCCATAATTGATATTGTCGTATATCTAAACTATACGATATAATTGATCATATATGGCACCTTAATATATATCCTGATATATAATTTAACCTATTTATATAATAATTACAAACTTATAATATATGTAATTATCAAGCCACTGCATATTCCTTGGCAATGAACATTAGTATATACCCATAAATATTGTAATGGACAAAAGGCCGTTACTAGTGATTTTGTCGCAAATCAGTCGTAATTTTGGTCATATAGACTCCACGCCCTCGATCTCCATACCGGGGAAGAGCTTCCCCACGCTCGCCTTTGCCCTCTTGAAAAGGGAGGGAATATCTGTCAGATCAGTTTAGGATTTAATGTCCTAGATACTAATATTGTCCACATGTAATCTCATATCGTTATAATATGATTAGTTATTATTTGTTAATACTAACTAGTATCTGGTAATATATATTATGTTAATATATATATAGCAGTTATAATATTAATTTATTAATGTACAGTAATACCAAGTAATCCTCACTTATGATAAATTAAGCCGTATTATGTCTACCCGTAATTATAGTGCTGGATCTGTTGATGTTATGTTTAATTTATACTATTTTACAGTATATACTATACTCATTTCTATATATAAATTACATATTACATGATGCATATGTATATGATATTTATGGATATAATATATATTTCATAGCTATATCTGATGTATCATACTGATACTATTCAACTTCGGTGTTCCTTACGTGTTCCGACATACGGTACAATCAAAACCAGACATATATCAATTATGGACAAATCCAACAGCTAATAGTACCGTGGATTGTTAAAGGGAAATGGAACACACATTTATACATAAACTTAGGGTGTTGTATAGTATAGTTATAAATACATCTTATTCAAGGGTATAACTGATTATCAAGGTATACAAATTTCAGTATATATATACCAGTATAGTAATACATAGCATATTGATATATGTCTATAATAAGGTAATTATATGTATAGGCCATATAACTTTGATTGATATTGGTATACTTGTATACAGATATGTAAATTATAGTATACTAATATATCATAAATATATTAATAACCATTTATATGTGTAATTAGTCCATATGATTAAGAATATCCCTGAGTTATAAAAGCTTGACACAATACAGATGTACCAATATCATTATAGTTATAATAGTATCTGGTTACACCATAATATTGTATACATGTATCATATATTATTATAACTATATATATATAATATGGTTAACATTCATGAGTTTTTGATATATATGGCTTGTTGGCCCTAACCTAGTTTTATATTCCTCAGCTAGGTGATGCAGGAGTAAACGTGAACAGTATATTATTACAAATCATCTATATTAAGTATTATAAATATCTTATACTACTATCCTTGTTAATAATTATGATGTATATACGCAGTATGTATGGTAATGTGACTATATAAATATATAATGTGACTAATAGCCATTACTATAGTTATCCAATGTGATATCATGATTTACGTATAATATCCATTTAGTATATATCTTCGTATAATTTAGTATGTACATGTATATAGTTACACATATTTCTATAGATATTACATATCTAGTACTATACTTGGTACTAATGTGTGGTTGATTGGTTGGCTGATTTGGGTTTTGGATCGGAACCCCTAGACGACGGTCACCACGTGCAGCATAGTTCGTGACTTAGATACTGATGTGCCCGAGTCTGGGTTACACTAATTTTGTTATCCAAACTGGGGGTGATCGTGGTGATACGTTTATAGTTATAATGCACTATATATTCGAGTACATCAGTATCTAAGTCACAAACTATGCTGCTCGTGGTGTATCCTTAAACATATTGTAAGGGTAACCCCGACTCGGTTATATACTATCATAGAATTTGTTATCATTATACTGATATAAGAATTTATGAATTAATATAAATATTCAAATACATAATTGGCATAGTGGATATAAGCAGACATAGTTCGATAGACATTATTACGATAAATTCCAATATAAGTATACATGTAATATATGTAACATATTAGGTCTACAATAGTATGTATAATACCAGATATATGCCACTAGGTATATATTTAAATGTGGTCATAGGCATTGTATTGCGAAATTATCATATTTATATTATATAGTAGGTAATTTAATTATGATAAACGGATACCCTATTATAATACATATAATAGGATTATGACTATAGTGTATAATAAGAATTGATTTATATACACTGTTTATATTACGATCTTAGTAGTATCACGCTTATCAAATATCATAGTATAATCCCTATATTTACTTTATTAATATTTGAAATACCCAGAAATTATATGTCGAAATATTGTGGTATGTGTTGTAATATAACACTTTAAATATTTTCGCCAAACCACATACAAGTCAACACTAGCTAATTTACTAAGGATAACTACAAGACTGTGCATTGGGTATTTACCTTATGCCAATAAGCTTTCCTGTACCACAATCCTCAGAATAATCATGCTCGTGATTCGTCACCTAGTGATTAATTACTGGATCTAACGATGGCAATAAGCGTGTATAGGTAACACTGTCTATTCACGTGTCGAACACACTCATCCCCGATCCAATTTACTTTCTAATGTATCACCCCAATATCTCTCCATATCTCAACCATCATCTCCAGATATGATTTAACTTAGTTCATTTTATTTGGCCTCTTCTTACCATCAATATAATTGGGAGTAGTATACTATATTAATACCAACTATTGTATACCTACTATCCATAAAGATGACAAATAGATCAAATGGTTGGTATATTAAACCACTATATTGGTATAACATAGGTCATTACATTATCCGAATTATATATTATATATCATGTCATATATTAGTGTGCATATTGGATATATAACGTATGATATTAAGAATACTAGTTATCTTTGAAACAATATCATAACCGACTTTCTGTAATTAAATATATATATCCATACATATATTTGGTTATACATGGATGCGATCATGATACATTAAATAATATCATATCCGTTATAAGTATATCCAATAATAACTTGTATCGTATATTATTGTGACAAATTGGATATCACATATATTAAATATAGTGCTACGTGCCATGTATGGTATATGATATAATACTTATCATCATGAAATCATTCATGGTAAATATATCTCTGTACCATTTTTGCATTTATAAGTTACTAATATGCCCTAATATATTATTAAATTATAATATGAAATTAGCTGATAATACTTTAATAATGATATCATATGGCAATAATGTTTATGATTATATAAATATATCCATAATAATATGTCAATACACGATATAACTTATATATCATTTATAATCCATAATAACTATAATTAGCATACGGCAATTATAACATACATATGGTTAAATAATGGGTAAATTATACTAGTATGAGATTTAATAATTATAAAGGTAATAGCATATTTACATAATATAAATTAATAACTGTGAATTGGCATTTGAATATGTATACAATTTCATACTAATACATATAGATTATACACTTATACATTTATTAATTTATCACAAACTCCATATCTAACAATACTAATACACCCTATAAATAGATATATGGCATAGAAGGATCCTAACCAGTGGGTAAATACTACGGGATAATATATTGCAGCTAGATTCTCAAATTAATAAAGCCATTATTATATACACATTAAGGTATAATGACTTACCCCTAACAATAATATATACTATATTGTACATGTCAAGGTATATCTAGCTACAATATCCAGTATATAATATGTATAATCAAATAGCTTGACGGATAGTATATAACATTTATTAATAATTTACATATATTGTAATTATATTGGTTCGTATTAAATATGATTTATAATTATTACAGGATACTGTATACAGACTGGTAATTACACAACTCTATAATTATGATAATATTATACATATGATAACTACATATATAATTGTATTAAAATAATGGGTTTAATACTGAAATACATATTACCCATACTCATACCATAGGGATATCCAATATGTATATTATGATATATTCTGATATATCGATTACGAGGTAACTAAGTATATATACATACCATTTAGTATTAATCCATACAACAAGTAAATATGGTTGTATTATATATTGATATGTATATAACATATATGATGGTAATATAATGTATTACCTGATTATATAGTTATACGGTATTAATACAAATATTAATTATATAACTTATAAATACGCTAATAACTATATTAGATTGAGTATATACACATATTAGATATACTAACAGATATCAATCGTGAATGGTCATGTATGATTAATATATATATATATATATATATATATATATATATATATATATATATCCGATATGTTATTGTTATGTAACCATACTTTGATTATAACATAACCATGGATATGGTATAATACTACATAGCTAGTTATATATCCATATATTAGGGACTATTTAATATACTCGGTATATAAGATTAAGATGACAGAATCCATAAGCAGTATCAATAAATATTATAATATATATTGGTATATATAGGTTGATTAAATAATAGAGGTTAGCCAAGGCATAAGCTCAGTTGCAACATGTAACGATATCGGTAAAAATCCACGATGTCATATCATTACAGTTAATTTGAATTCTAATCCATAGTACTAACAGTTACAAAATTCTTATGATGTCCATAATCGCGAAATGACATAATCATGGCCATTGCTTTGGACTATATATGTGCACAACTAAGATAAGTGTGTAGCTTTGGACTATTCTCGGAGGTGATGCCACTCTTGTTACTCAAAATGAACATTGTCAATGAACTTCTTCAACGCGAATGGTTGTGTTGTTCGATATACCATATAATATATGACTATACATTATGTATTATCAGTTAAAATATATGGAATAGTAGTTAGGATTGGTGTAACTACTTTATAATTATACCAGTTATATACGTATCAAAGTACGTAAAGAATATATATGCCATATATCTATATGTTGAGGATACAGAATATCATTTACTAAAATGTAGGAGAAGGCTATGAAATACACTCATGCCATATATACATACTATTTAATATGTACTTATATATTTAATAAGTTGGTTATATATGATATGTATCATGTTATTATATTTATGGATAAAGCTATGATTGGTATATAATACAATATTATACCATATTATTGTTAATAATGATAGCTTATAATTTATGCATATCATATGACAAAATTCCATCTATCTCATTATATGCCTAATATATTATATGTTACCATATTTCATAGTATCATTATTATAATACTACCACATATACCCTATTGTCATATAGTATTACCCTACTATTATGATATGAATGGGTAATGGAGTAGGTGAAGTCTCCTTTTCTGTAGTATAGATATGGGAAGTCTGTGAAATAGTTAGACTGGAGACTAGCCATGGAGCTCTTATAAATATCTATGGGATAGACCGGGACTATATGATACCAGCCATTTTCATGTTAGGCCATACAGATCATTATCACTACATAAATATTGACATTATACATCGTAATTGAATACATTAATAGTACTTAACACACTAATATCTCTTGTCCATTATAACCAACCTTATAATACTGGGGTCTAAACTTACCATATATATATCCTAAAATGTATGGATATGTTATACAAGCATTTACCTTATAAATCCGGTTGATGGTCTGAAGGCAGTGTAGACATTAGTTGTACGACCGAACAATTGGTCCACTTGGTAATGCTTAACCCAGTCGAATAAATGGATGACGTGCTACGTTGGACCGTGTGGATGAAAGGTTGGTTCGATCGTGCCTGCCAACTGTTCGATCCATGTTCTTCGACTTCACTCATTCATTTATTCTGCAGGGATGTCCGGTCTGGAATACCAAGTGGACCCCGTGCTGAGGGAGGGAGTTGAAGCTTCCATTAGAGAGGCTGATGTTAGCAAGTGGATACATGACATATTAAGTATAACATGATATCATTATACCTTAGGGATATATAGTATGCAAAATGATACTATCTAATTACTAATAACGATGAACAAAATATAGATTATATTGGCTCTCATAGTATATATCATTATTTGAGATTTATGTATAATCCATATACTTGTTATATGATATACAGATGATAATCTCTTTGTATAAATAATAATAGGATATGATAATTTACAAATAATTTACATATCATGTTATAATTTGGGTAATATATGTAAATTGGTATATAGTCTAGGGTATATCATAATATTGGTATTGATAAGGCAATATGATAATATTTATACTCGTATATGTTATACGATATGTCTTAATAACATTAGGGTATTTTATATGTTATACCCGTGTATCTCGTGTGTGTGTGTATATATATATATATATCATAGTATATATTACGTACTATTATATATTATACATGAAATTAGTATTTAATACATCATTCGCCACTCGATAATATCATAGTAATCATATAATACACTGTTATAGAATGTTAGTAACATTTTAGATATATGATATTATACCTAGCATACACATGGATATTATTCACTAGAATCCTAGATAAACAAAACCCAAATTCTAGTATCTGATATACATGTTATATTTTTATACTAATACTCCAGTATTATTGGTTTTTACATTTATATCTCGTTTGTAGTATACCGTCCAAATATTAAATACTAGCATACATATGAGAGATGGTACATTTATCGATATGTTGGTACAATGAATCGATATCTTGTAAATAATACTCATACCCATATGGCTATAATATGTTACCTACAACCAGTGCATTCCCCGTAATAAGTATGTATACAATATCAACCAGTAGATAAATGTACTCGATATATACAATTGATACCATTAATACTACACTATATGCCCGTTCGCTTGACTCGGTAATACGTTACTCTGAGTGATGGGTATCGGGTTGCTAGCATGATTTAGGTGGGTATGCGGATATCGCACCCGGATTCGTACACGCGCACTAACAATGGCCCCCATCATTCGTGCCTCAGAAACTGCGCTGATTGAGACCGAATGATAGTATTATGATAATTGGGGATATAAGTTATAAAGTTGGTAACTGTCATTAGAATGTTTGTATATCCAATATTATCATGGGTTTTAGTATATAATAAATAATGTCATGAAGAGTAAAGCTACTCGACCGCCCCCTCCATATCCACAGAGGCTAGCCCTAGCTAAGATGGAGAAGAAATACTCCAAGTTTACAGAGTTATTGAAGGGAATCCAGTTGAAATCCCATTCATGGACGCTATCCCAGAGATCCCAATTTATGTATACTCTCCTATGGCTTTATCTTCTAGGAGCTCCAAATAGCTAGCTCCTTCTCACAAACATGCTCCCTCATAGGGTTGTGCAGCCTGAATTGGGCTTTAATGTTACCCACGTTCAATGAGAGTTATATATTTATTTAAGTAGTATGAGTCGACATCATATTGCATCGACCGAGTAATATATCTTATCTAAATTATATGTATACTCTGATATCTGGTAATCTTACATAGTATAATGGTAACATATTCTCACGTCCTACTTTCAAACTAGCTATAGTCAGATACCTAAGGGTTAGTAGGGCTATTCACCGACAATATCTTGCCCTGTATATGTTATATAAGTATATCAATTAGTGATATCGGTAACTTAACACAGCTACGGGAATTAGCGTATGTGTTTAGTATTGATATCTATATCTAGGAATTATTTGATGTCTTAGGTTATACATTTTAATATCATATACTTATCATTAGTACTGATATCATCTGGTACAATATACTTCCAAATCTTAGATGCGAAATATCTAAGAACTAATAAACATATATAGTTATAAATTATATGTATGATACCATCATATAAAATAGCTCAGGTAATCATCCGAATATTAAGTAAAGTGGCTAACATATTGATAATAAGTGATATACATAATTCTGAATATAGGATATAGATAATATATCCTATATATGATGTTTCATACTCCACTAATATAGCTAGATATTATACACATATTACATGTAACTAGACTCATATGACTTGGACAGTATACATATATGGGTATAATGATATTTGTCACATAATCAAATATACCCTATAGCTAGATATTAATTCATTAACCAGGTAATGGATATTATGTAGTTTCATATAGGTAACTTAGATAATATATATATATATATATATATATATATATATATATATATATATATATAAAGATATTGGAAAAGAGAAATTGGATAAGAGATATCTATATTATAAAAGAGGGATGTTATCAAGAGAAATTGGATAAGAGATATTGGACAAGAGAAATTGGATAAGAGATATCTATATTATAAAAGAGGGATGTTATCAAGAGAAATTGGATAAGAGATATTGGACAAGAGAAATTGGATAAGAGAAATCTATATTATAAGAGAGGGATGTTATCAAGAGAGATTGGATAAGAGAGATTGGATAAGAGATATCTATATTATAAAAGAGGGATGTTATCAAGAGATATTGGATAAGAGATATTGGAAAAGAGAAATTGGATAAGAGATATCTATATTATAAAAGAGGGATGTTATCAAGAGAAATTGGATAAGAGATATTGGAAAAGAGAAATTGGATAAGAGATATCTATATTATAAAAGAGGGATGTTATCAAGAGAAATTGGATAAGAGATATTGGACAAGAGAAATTGGATAAGAGATATCTATATTATAAAAGAGGGATGTTATCAAGAGAAATTGGAAAAGAGAAATTGGAAAAGAGAAATTAGATAAGAGATATCTATATTATAAAAGATGGATGTTATCAAGAGAAATTGGATAAGAGATATTGGAAAAGAGAAATTGGATAAGAGATATCTATATTATAAAAGAGGGATGTTATCAAGAGAAATTGGATAAGAGATATTGGACATGAGATATTGGATAAGAGATATCTATATTATAAGAGAGGGATGTTATCAAGAGAAATTGGATAAGAGATATATATATTATAAAAGAGGGATGTTATCAAGAGAAATTGGATTAGAAATATTGGACATGAGAAATTGGATAAGAGATATATATATTATAAAAGAGGGATGTTATCAAGAGAAATTGGATAAGAGATATTGGACAAGAGAAATTGGATAAGAGATATCTATATTATAAAAGAGGGATGTTATCGAGAGAAATTGGATAAGAGATGTTTTCAAGAGAAATTGGATAAGAGATATCTATATTATAAAAGAGGGATGTTATCAAGAGAAATTGGATAAGCGATATTGGAAAAGAGAAATTGGATAAGAGATATCTATATTATAAAAGAGGGATGTTATCAAGAGAAATTGGATAAGAGATATTGGAAAAGAGAAATTGGATAAGAGATATCTATATTATAAAAGAGGGATGTTATCAAGAGAAATTGGATAAGAGATATTGGACAAGAGAAATTGGATAAGAGATATCTATATTATAAAAGAGGGATTTTATCAAGAGAAATTGGATTAGAGATATTGGACAAGATAAATTGGATAAGGGATATTTATATTATAAAAGAGGGATGTTATCAAGAGAAATTGAATAAGAGATATCTATATTATAAAAGAGGGATGTTATCAAAAGAAATTGGATAAGAGATATTGGAAAAGAGAATTTGGATAAGAGATATCTATATTATAAAAGAGGGATGTTATCAAGAGAAATTGGATAAGAGATATTGGACATTAGAAATTGGATAAGAGATATCTATATTATAAAAGTGGGATGTTATCAAGAGAAATTGGATTAGAGATATTGGACAAGATAAATTGGATAAGGGATATTTATATTATAAAAGAGGGATGTTATCAAGAGAAATTGAATAAGAGATATTGGACAATAGAAATTGGATAAGAGTGATGTTATCAAGAGAAATTGGATAAGAGATATCTATATTACAAACGAGAGATGTTATCAAGAGAAATTGGATAAGAGATATTGGACAAGAGAAATTGGATAAGGGATATCTATTATATAAAAGACGGATGTTATCAAGAGAAATTGATAAGAGACTTTGGACATGAGAAATTGGATAAGAAAATTTGGATATCTATTATATAAAACAGGGAAATTGAATAAGATAAAATATAAGAGATGAGATTTTGAGGGATAAAAGAGGAGGTGGGGAATTTTGCACATACAACCCTGGTTTTGTATTTTTGCCTATGGACCCTCCCCACACACACCCACACTTTTTATTCTCACCTCTTTCGGCCATTTTTTTTCCAGTTCTATGAAGATTTTGAATCTTATCCTACTAGGACAAAGCTTTGTCCTACGTGGCAAGTTTGTCCTTAGTGGTAATGACAATTTTGGGGGGACTTAAATTTTGGGGGAAAACTTAAATTTGGGGGGAATCTTGAAATTTTGTGGGAAAACGTGAAATTTGTGGGGGACAAAAACTCAGCCATTAAATAAACCGTGCCCTATGGGCACGGGTAATGACTAGTATATATATATATAATAGTTATAGGATGCATAATTATTAAAATAAACATACACATGCAAATCATGATATACTGTTACTACAATTATGATATGCTTGCGAGTTGATACTATTTTATATGATTGAAGTAACCATATAACTTGGGAACACAGAATGGATTTAAGTATATGTTATCCCTTCAACATGTTATACACACCAGAACGGGTACATATGGTGTCAAGGATATGTCACAAATCATTGGATATGTTGCAAATATATGGTATACTTTTCTTACTAGCTCACTAACTATATCCTATTCAAATATAATATGTCCCAGTAAATGCATCTGAAAATAACTTGTCATCATTTTCATGGGTATAGGTTCATCTGATAATCATACCTGGAGTGATTAATCTGGATGAGTGCAGTACCCGATCGGAATGATATACATGCGAAATATAATCAGTTATACACTACAATATTATAATTTACTAAAAGACCATTACGTAAAATTTATTGGATTGTGTTATGCGACAATAGTAAGCAGGTAAGATATTACCTCTGGTTATTTCCTGCCAAAAATTATAGGTAAACAATTTTGTGACTCCAAGCTTGTAGGGTTATAAATATCAGATCGAGATCTGTTATCGGGTATTTTCATGTCCCATATTTATAGTCATTGCCAAGCAAAATTATCTTCATATCCCTATCATAGACCTGGCAATGTTATGGAGGACATGACAAGAAGTCTGATTCAGATGTATATCATCTAACAAGACGGTCCTTAAAATCATGCATACGCAATTCAAACACATGTATTTATTCTCTGTAAGGCAAATTGCGCTCATATATTTCATTCACTAGACATGTCACAATGTATTAGGGTATCTTTATTATATATATCCTATGGCAATATTACAACATATATAAGTTAATGGCACTGTTATGATACATACATGTTTGTAGTATGGTGGTGATATGGTCATGCTCGGCCGAGTGGGCCTCCTCAGGATCTCTGAAAATTCCAGTAACTTGGGACTCACTATAAATTTACCATAAGTTATAACATATCCGACTATTGGATAAAATTGGATAGTAAATATTCTACATGCTTATACAATAATTCTATAATTTCATATTAATGATATCATAAGTAGTACTATATAATGGTACACACTATGCTTTATATTTATCATAGACGCAATTATAAAATTGGCTAATATATTATATACAATATCCAATAATTGCTATAATAGATATCCATATGTCCCAATGATATGTATATAATAGGACCCCAAATATATATAGTAAATGACACATAATTTGCCAATTAGTTTATTATATAAATATGTAAGTAACACAATTACTATAATACCAACCAGTATTAATCTATTTTCCATACGATTTAATATATGTTATCTAATACCATAGTATACTTACATATTATTGTATATGATAGATGTCCTATTATCGTCAATATACCATATCGAGATTGAAATCCCTTGCTCGTTTAGGAGATTACTACTTTCAAGGATCTGCATGGTACAAGAATATTTACCTATATAAACATGGTCATACGTAATTAAAGATACATCTTTGCCTATAAAATGACATATTGATAGTACATTGTATATCTATCATAAAACATTTAACGTGTAGGATAGTCTGTATATATACTATTTGAATATCTAATGAGTATATCTGATACTTTACATATAGGTATATGTTGGATATTGTAACATATGCTAAATTATATACACATGGTTGGTCATGGCAATGAGAGATAATAGAAGCGGGTTTCCTCCTTGGGGATGCACCGCCTAATGATTCCATCTTGGCATGATTTATAGAGATATGAATCGTCCCAGAAGTAACGTTTGCGTCACTCAAAAACTTCCTTACATATCCCCAAGGATACTAGGCAAACATTAGGCCTCTTACATTTGTTTTTGAGTGACCCGATACATGTGACTATATAATATCCCTTATATAGTGACTTTTATTTAGTAATAGGAACATTTGGAGTTCAGTTAGGTATACTAAAATTGTTTAACACATTTCAAGCAACTGTAAATACACGCACACAGGAGCCTTGAAAGATACTAATATGGAATGTCTGCCCACCAGTAACTCTGAACATATTCACGTGCCTACGATAATGTTACTGATACCCAATATTATGAATAGTATAGATTATTCCATATTACTATACTTCTAATAGTGTATTGGAATGATAATATTGGGATAATTATTAAATATGTTATACACAGAAAGTACTATACAATATCATAAATTCAGACACATATATCTAATACTATTAATATCTATATCATAGTGGTATTCATGTTTATAATATCCCAATTAATATAGTAGTACAGGATATTACCGTATTTAGGACGATATCACTGGTTAATATGGCGGGTATGTTATGTATTAAAGATATCTACTATTTAAATATGTTATATAGTTATAACTACATATATTATAATATTATAGCTATTAAAAATGAGTTCAAGATACCACACCCAAAATGTGGATTGGTTATGGTTGAATCTCTTAAAAGTTCTCCTTATATATCCTAGGATTAACAGTATGCCCTAACCCCCAATATAAGGTATTTGGGTAATACAAACTCATTATCCGTCATGTATAACACACTAGTTGAGTGTATCTATGCACTAGTTATATAACATTTACCCGGTACATATATCTTAATGATATTATATTGGTTACGAGATATAAGTGTTTCCCCAATAACTGTGAAGATACCTAATTTAGTGAGTTCACCAAACGTACACCATCAAGTGTGTTATACATGTTAATATACTTCTGTAACTAAAATACTATGGATACAATAAATAGATATTAATGATACCAATGTATGCAATATCAGATATACTAATATGCGATATTGTCGCTATAATCCTTATCACTGGATATGATATATGATATTTGACCCTAGAACTTAATACTCAGTATATACTGTTGGTATAATATAATTAATTCATATAATTATAGTTACCTGGATGCAATAATGTCTTGTACCATAACTATATATATGATAAGAGTGCGAGACGAACAAGCAAAACAATGGAGATAACACCTGGATTTATCTACTGATAAAATATGATGGTATCATACATATAATTTTTATATATAGTCTTGCAAATACCAAGACATACCTCGTCAAGATTATTAGTGTGCGTATTATTGCATATATGCGTAGGTATATCATATTATTGCATTTGAGTAACCTATGTATTTTATTCTATGGATATCCCTGATATATATGCATACACATATATTATCTAGCAATATTAGTTTTATGTAATTGTTTTGCTGATATTTTGATACATAATTACTGATGGTATAATTTCCGTTTGACGAGGTATGTCTTGGTATTTGCACGGGGAATGGACAAGTGGTTGGTGTCTTTTTCACCGTTTTGGGTCGTTTTGGTCGTGTTTTTCTTTTTCTTTTTCATTCCTTCCTTTTATTCTCCCACTCCTAGAGATGACCCCGCATAATGAAACTGCCACTCAGCCACACACACACACACACACACACACAGCTGAGCTACGACACCTATCTTCACTAACCCTAGGAAGCCCAGTTCTATTGCATTTTATGCTCAGTGGGTTCACTTTGCCTTTTGTGTTAAGTTGTGTGTTGTGACTAGGTAGTTAGTGTGCTTCTACGTCGTGATATGATTAATTATATCTATGTTGTGGGGAACGATTTGTTAATATAGCCATCCATCGGAAGGTGGTAGTTGCACGGTATTATGGACTGTAAATACCTCTACTTGACTACTACTATTTACTTTAGCTGGTAACAAAAATCATAATGTCCATAATAACTATGAATGTCAACTTACTGTATAAACATATCTGATCTTACTAAATATACTATTGGAGTGACATGTATGAGCATATGGGTTACATACCATAAGTATTAGACAAAATTGATATTTCTTTATACCCTAATATATCGATTGTTATCATGGGTATGAATAGCAAGGGTGGGGGTAGATAGTCATAGCACCTGTATTGTACATTGCCAGGTATTAATGGGATTATATTTAATACAATAACCAATATTGTTATTTATGACTATCCTAATAACACCCGTATTTATATTATAGATTATGGTATATGATGGATAATTTTGATTAGGGTACCATTATATTACTTAACCATATGTAAAGCTGAATGGATAATTAAGTATAATATAGGTATATTATATTATGTATATATAATCATAACTTATATCATATACTATACAGGAAGTTCTAACATGTGTGGCAATGAAGACTGAGTGAAGGATCTGTATGTCAAACCGATAGCTCATATTATGATAAAATGATTGCCCTACTAATACTCATGTAAGTAATCATAACAGTGAAATAAATCAGGTATGCTAGCAAATGTTGCACACGCACAATTATTTTCTACACTGATATGATTGTAAGTGACTGATATGATTGCAATGGTCCTCTCATCTTGGTATCATGGTAATATCATATCAAACAGCACAAGGTATGTAATTAGGATATATGGATATTAGTATACCCGTATTAGGATATTTAACTGAAATACCCATGTGTATATTATGACAGTATAAGAGATAACTCGCCAATATATGTATACATTATATATAGTAATTTTCAGGTTACTTATCATATGCGATATACACTAGTAGTTTGTATATATAACAATTATGTTATAGTTTCTATCTCATTAAATATGGCTAATTAGTTAACAATATGCACATATACCTAAATATATACGGTATCAGGTTAAACTATGATATATGTATACAAGCACAAACTTCATTCTTATAATTTAGTAAATAATATTCCATTGGATTATACAGACACATAATATATATACAAATATGGGATAATAACTTGTATTTGTCTAAAAATTAACATATGTATACCACAAGCATGTACAATATGATAATTCATGTATAGATATCCATATCAATAATATAAATATATGCAAATTCACTATACATATCCATATTATCCTATCTATAATCTCATACCTAAAATGACGTATAATATTTAGTCACTATTACTATGCATAACTTACAATCAAATTATACCATTGATAATACGGTTAATCTGACATTAATAACCTGCTCGTTGTGATGGTTATACTCCAGACCTATCTGCACATCCTGTGAGATAGTTATTTGATATACCATTTACTGATCACTATCATATATACAATATATATGTCCTTTTATACGCAAACAATATCCATGAATTAGTTGATATTCATATCTATAACATAATTAATCATTTAACATATTACAACATAGAACCCAAACATATATATCGTGATGATAATAGGTTAATGATTTGGCACTATAATTGTACTGTTGTTATACATATATATTTAGAAATAACTTTGCATAGGTTATTATATGCTATGAATAATTTTGTCCTTCATTATGTCATAGGAATTATTTCAAAAAGAATACTCAAATGTATTAGGTTACCGTTAATCTTATATGGATATTATTATATCAATGTGTATCATAGTACAATAATATCCATATAAACAACTTTAGCGTGGGTATAATTTATGATCAATATGATGGTAAATAGGCTTGAGATATGTTAAACAAGATAGGTATAATAGTAAGTATGACACAATTAATATTGCACTACATACTATATCATATAAACATCATTAGTTTATGGTGGTACTAACTTATAACTAGTTTACCCAATCTTAAACCGTGTATTGATTTTCCTATAAGAGTAAAAACAGACCAGAATATATCGTATTTTGAGTATCATATTTACCACCATGAGTTGGATATGATACCAGATCATACGACATGTGAATTTGATAATGCACGTAGCATGCAGGATAATAGAGGAAAAATGTAATGACATTAATATTGTATATACAGGTATAAATATTGTAATGATGTATATTCACATTACCGATTTTAGACTGCCATCGAAGTTAATCTTTAGCCATAGTGAGGGTAGGGGTCCCCACATACTATTGTATACCTGTAATTATTATAACCCCAATTAGAGATGTATTCAAATTGGGTTTCCTTATTTATTACGCATATGTTCGTATTATTATATATTTGATAATGAGATGCCAAACAGGTATTGTGTTGTTGATACACGGATAGTTGTTCAAGATATGTTCATATTATAGCGGTATTCTATGTACACTAATTTATTTTCAGAGTACGAGAATTACCAATGTCATAGTACATTAAACATTACAAATATCCAACTCATATCAATTACTAATATATGATAATACATATAATTTTTGTTTATGCTAGTGGATGTGCTATTCCATATGTAGTTGATGGGGTCATCAATCCAAAGTTAATTTATTCTAGGGGTACAATATAGTAAATGTATGATACCATATTATTTATTGATACCCATTATACCCATAACAATATAATACCGATATTAGTATATACCTTATCCCAAAACCCTATGTGTGTGTGTGCAGATTACCGTACTTACAATTTACGAGTCAATTACCATTCTCACTTTTCCAATTACATCTTTCGGTTAAGCATGTCACAGAGTCCAATGTTGATCATCATCAAAACAACCATCATATGGATATACTTTCGGCTAGGCATCAAGCTCGTAGAATGTTCTCGTGCCACGGTAATTGACTCTTAGTATTAGGGAGTAAATGGCAGAAAAGTGAGATAAACAAGAGCCATGCTATCATGGTAGGCAATATTAATTAAAACCATATGATAAATATGATTGTTTATGCTATTTTAGTATAATTAGGGAATTATTAGCCGGTACATTGTATATAAGATCCGGCCTATAATATGGTTGTATGATCATGAATAGCGATGGATATATGGTTGTACAATATATCTATAACAATATTTATAGAGTACCATAAATGCTATTAGGTATAAGTTACTAATAAAACATGTGTAACTACGTAACACATAATGTTAATTTGCATATAGGTATACTTACATATGATATATCATATACACATAATTTGTGTCTGTATTTCTATATGTATATATCATCTCAAAATTATTATAGATATATTGTTATAAATTATATATCCATTGTACGGTATATGATATATCATAGTATATATACATTATGGATATTTGGCGATAATAAAGGTTACATATAGTATGACGTGGAATACCCTTATATCCTATACCGACAACTTGGTATTTATGTTTATCCATCAAATTAGGTTACTCTATTTGTATGGTATATATTAGATATACTTTCAACTATTGATGTTGTGACTGCTAGAACTCCCTATGACCCTAGCATACATCTGAAAAAGCCTTTGGGTGAGAGTATTTCCCAATATGAATATGCTAAAATCATAGGAAGTGTGATGTTCCTCATGAAATGCACTAGACCTGATATAGCCTATGCAGTTAGTAGGCTAAGTCGTCATACACATAACCCTAGTAATGAACATTGGAATGCACTTCATCGTTTGTTAAAATACCTGAAAGGAACTATTAATTAGGTTTGCATTTTAGCATATTTCATGCTATTTTAGACAATATTACAACATGCACAATATCTGATTACTTTACGCATAGACTTAGATACATGTTATGTATATAATTTATTAACTCATATAGTATTTAATATAGCCCATGGTGTGATAAGCTGGATATATTATTTAAGAAAAAAGGTATATTACAGATAACATAAATGTATATTAAAGATATCCAATACATATTTTTATCATATAATATCACGTTAACCACGCACAATATATTTAATGAATTAATATCTAGCTATAGGGTATATTTGATTATGTGACAAATATCATTATACCCATATATGTATACTGTCCAAGTCATATGAGTCTAGTTACATGTAATATGTGTATAATATCTAGCTATATTAGTGGAGTATGAAACATCATATATATGATATATTATCTATATCATATATTCAGAATTATGTATATAACTTATTATCAATATGTTAGCCACTTTACTTAATATTCAGATGATTACCTTAGCTATTTTATATGACGGTATCATACATATAATTTATAACTATATATGTTTATTAGTTCTTAGATATTTCGCATCTAAGATTTGGAAGTATATTGTACCAGATGATATCAGTACTAATGATAAGTATATGATATTAAAATGTGTAACCTTTGACATCAAATAATTCCTAGATATAGATATCAATACTAAACACATACCCTAATTCCCGTAGTTGTGTTAAGTTACCGATATCACTAATTGATATACTTATATAACATATACAGGGCAAGATATTGTCGGTGAATAGCCCTACTAACCCTTAGGTATCTGACTATCGCTAGTTTGAAAGTATGATGTGAGAATATGTTACCATTATACTATGTAAGATTACCAGATATCAGAGTATACATATAATTTAGATAAGATATATTACGTATGCGATATTAAATAGATATGTTAACTATTATTGCGTACATGTAATAATGATGTAATACGATAATATTAGAATGTATTAACATGATTACCTAATGAATATCTAGTCAGAATCTAGTAATAAACATATTCTGATACATACTATAATCATGAATAAGATAATATATCGTATATGTTTTAATATATATATTTCTTCATTATGGGTAATATATATCAAGGATATTTAGTATATGTATATATTATCTGATATATAATTATGTAACTAGTTATACATTATCCGAATTAATATATGTACGGTATATTTAATGCCTTGGATATCATGCTTATGTATACTTATATTGAGGATTATATAGTAGCTATGGTACAAGTATTTAGAGTATACTTGTCGGTACACTAACATATACCCATTAGATATCTATTAAATTTCTGGGAGATATAAGTTATTCCATTATTTGGGCCTATGGAGATTAGTTAATTTCCTATAAGTCCTCACGAAGAGGATTATGACAAATTGCTGAAAAAGAGGCTCCGGGACGTATGCCATGTATATCTGTACTCATATATGCCCATCTTAGAAGAGAAATTTAGACGAACATGACACAGAAAAGTATGTGACGTACAGAAACTTACACACTATCTATAATTTGATCTTTTGGTAAGGCATAGGAATTTTCTGAATTGTACGTGATAAACATTACTTGATCATGTGCTATAAATATTTATCTTATTGATATGGACAATGTAATAAGGGTATGATTCCCGATCAAGTATGCAGTAATAGTACAGATATACATGGCATTACGTTATTATCGATTATAATTTTGTTAACCCTATATACATCATTAAAACTGGAAATGCTATTTATAGGATAAATATTTAAATTAATCTATATCAACATGGTATACTATTGTATAGGCATATATGATATTATAATCCGGTATAACAATGTCATATTACCATGGGGTTAAGTAATATTTACTAGGACCCATAAATTATATGATGTATATATTCGAGTTATGGACATATCATATACATGTCCGATCATGATATGAAAAGTATGACTTAACCCAATATATGATAACATTATGTTAACCATATTATATTTAGATTATGTCATACCACTTATATATTAATACCCTATATATACATAAATATTAGTTATATTGGATATATAACGGAAACCGAGACCTAAATACCATTTAAACTGGAAATACAATCATTAGGTTATATCGAAGTTTGTATATACATTATGATACATAGGATAGTATTAGCATATCCAGGCTTACATGTGTCTATATATTAAAGCTTGTTCACAATATTCAAACTTCGAAAGTGATGACACAAGCGCCGGGAACAATCAGGTGCTAGGGCCTTGGCCACCCCCTCTCATGGGCATTGGACTTTGAATATACAAACTCACCCTCCTATAATCATTTAGTGCCCTCCATATTAATTTCGTAATTTTCTGAAATCAAATCGACCTAGAACCCGTAAAGATTTGAAATCGTGAACAGATAAGTAGTCAATAGCTATCCACTATATAACATATGGTACGTTTGTATCATATATTTACAAACATTAGTTATGTAAAAAATATCACTCATTAGCATATTTAAGGTACAAATAATAAAATAGCTATACACAATGATAGACATATTTAAATATTGATAATGAGATTCGACAAATTTATCTGCACAAAACGCCGGCCCCCCTTCAGGGGGGCACGCGCAAGGGGACGGGAGGGGGAGCGGCCGTCGGCAAGGCCGCCTGCGGGGCAAGGGGTTTTAACAAAAAATTTATTATCCAAATAATTTTTAGATTTGAGCACGTCTAATGTGCTTGGTACCATTGTGCATAAAAATAAAGTGGGGGCGTACATCCAATAATGATTCCGCAATAGTGATGCACTAGCTGGATATGCCGCAGAGATTGACTTTGTGAGGGTTTATTTGTTACGGTATAATTGTGGTGCGGGTAAATACCGTACTTTGATTTGCATAACCCTAGCCATAATACCTGTATGAGCCCATTAAAAATAGGGAAATACTGATAACTAGTACTATGGTATATTACTTCATTTAATATACCAGATTAAGATCAGACCAATAAATCCTATGATATCAATAGTAAAAGCAATCCTAGTATAATAAATATCAATTTGCGGTAAGTATTAGTTATCATTAATATCTATTGAATGACGTATAACATATATCAGTTATAGATATAGTATAGTAATCCATTATATACGAGCATACAGATAATAATGAATTACTATCATTAATTGACAATTATGATATAGTTACATATTAATATAGCGAATATGGGATTAGTATATCGTAGTATCGTAATATATTATTGTAAATATATCACCCCAATATACTTACATATTATACATATTACAGATTAACCAAATAAACTCCCATTGCACTAATTTACATAATGTAGCTAATAATTATTTAGTATATAAATATCCAAGACAAATTTATTAAGACTATAAGAAGTAAACCTATTATTGCGTTAAATATCATACATATATAAATACCTCCTATTAATTGCTTAGGTATTAATATATATCAATTTACCATTAATATAATTGTGAAAAATATATTGACGTCCTCATAGTCAATCTAAAACATGATAATTTGGGTCATACAATTAGGTATATATTCTCATTATGTACCTGCGATGAGCTATCTTATTTTAGTAATAACATATAATAACTGGTATTATATGAACTGGAGTATGAGCCATTGGTGTAATATGATTGATGAAAACGTATATTAGTATTACGTATAAATACATTATTTGTCCATACAGAATTATTATGGATATGATATTGAAACATATACATATTATATCACTTAAATACTATTATTATAACACCAATGGATAGAACCCAGAATAAATACGATTAGGTATGATCAGATAGCTAGTACATATTACCTGTATATTTAATGTATGATATGTATACTTGGTAATAGTGTATATGTCCTATAATTATAGCTATATCATATAATATTGAGGGTACTTGGAGACTTGGGTATTAAATATTGGATATCATATATATAATATAATTGGGTTATCACTATATTTTGGCATATGACATATTTATCGTAGGTTATATGCATATGTGTATGTATTATCCTAATGATAAACCATAAGATTTGTAAGTCATTTAATGATATATATTATGTATCCCATATCAGGGAATATACTCGGGGCTAGTTAACAGTTATGTATTATATACATTAATATCAACTAACATTAGTATATGGTAATACTAGGAATATATTATATAGGTACGCAGGATATATGTTACAATATTGTACTATTAGGCATATATATTTTAACATATATACTATAACAGTATTATACAAAATATGAATATTAATAGCCATTGCTTCACTTTATCCCGTAGAGAGAACGAGAATAACCTTAACCGAATAGCCTCGGTTGATACGCCATTAATCTTAAATGTCTAACACTTCTCCAAGAAAGA
Organism: Scilla litardierei; assembly: GCA_030789695.1. Taxonomy (NCBI): domain Eukaryota; kingdom Viridiplantae; phylum Streptophyta; class Magnoliopsida; order Asparagales; family Asparagaceae; genus Scilla; species Scilla litardierei. The sequence continues at coordinate 104,783 of JAULAV010008038.1, read as the reverse complement.
GTCTAAGTGCTCGATGGGATTCTCTATGGGAGCTCCAGAAAATTGGTCTTGTTGGATCCAAGCCACAAGTGATGGCTTCAACTCAAAGTTTCCTGTCGTAATGGCCGGAGGCTGAATGCTGGATGTAGACCCAATAGACGGCATCGAATATTCGAGCAAAGACTTTGTAGGAGTAACGGCTGCTGCCATGGAAGCAAATTCTTCTCTTCTTCTTATTTCTGCATTCAAATGCCTCACGGTAGCATTGATCTCAGGATCCAAATGAACTAAATCGTCGAGACTCCTTGAGTTTCTGCGCAAGTAAAATTAAGATATACCGTGAAGCACGTATGATATGATCCGAAATAAAAACAAATAAAAATAAAAATGTAGAATGTGAAAATGATCACAGGGTGAGGATGCTAGCTAGACTCAAGGATAATAAGGTCCTAAGTGTAATAAGCACGTTACCTCCCCGGCAACGGCGCCATAAACCTTGACAGGCCGCCCGTTTGACACGCAAACCGGGACGGGATACTAGAATTAGAATTTATAAACTGCAAGTGCACGGTTTCGAAGTGTGGCGTGGGGGTCGATCACGGGGAGGCGTGTGTTGTACTTACAAACATTCAGGAACCGGATTGCTCGGTGGATGAGCTAGCCTATTCTCGATTGGTTGTCACGATTGTAAACTAATGGAATAGAAGTAAAAGATAAAAAGGAGGTATATCATTATCTGATATCTGATATAATATCCAAGATATATGTACTATAATATCAGGATATGTCAACAAATATATGTATCATAGATATAGTAGATGAATGGATAGCACATGTTAGTGGGAGAATGACACAGATAACTGTATATTATGGGTTACCAAATATTATTATAATTATACACCATAGTTACCGAATATACGTAATTATTTCAAATTAGTATACGTAATACCATTATATGTATAGATATTACACATTACATAACTTGCATAGTTATAGACATACCATAATCTAATATTATATATGTATACAGATTTTTAGTTATCACGGTATCATACAGAATTCACTTTGAAAATAAGAATAAAAGTACGAAAAGTAGTCACTGTTATGATTTGGACAACAACGTAGTAGATTTAATTGTCACAATAAGTTAGTAGTGATATTAACTCTTCTACTATTGTTCTAACGGACTTATTTGTGCTATAAACTAATATATTATTATTTATTAGCTGATATGGATATGTGCATATGTATAATTCCCAAATAATTTTGTATTGGTATATCCATATATCAAATAGATAATAGATTCATAGTTATTAATAATACGACCGTATTATTATATATTTGATAATGAGATGCCAAACAGGTATTGTGTTGTTGATACAAGGATAGTTGTTCAAGATATGTTCATATTATAGCGTTATTCTATGTACACTAATTTATTTTCAGAGTACGAGAATTACCCATGTCATAGTACATTAAACTTTACAAATATCCAACTCATATCAATTACTAATATATGATAATACATATAATTTTTGTTTATGCTAGTGGGTGTGTTATTCCATATGTAGTTGATGGGGTCATCAATCCGAAGTTAATTTATTTTTCTATTAGTATACCTTTTGATACCACTGTATTGAACTATGGTATTATTAGATCCTACGATAATACCATAATTAACTTGTAGGATATTTCCCCGGATCATTGTATGGCCTCCATACTCAATTTACGTCAGATTTCATATGCCGCTGGAAATAAGAATACTAGCCATAAATATTAACAGTCCTATTACACGGTCATATGGTCTCAATGGGGACTCCAATGTTTTCTATAGGCTATGGTATTATCGTGTTTGTGAAAATATTTAATTATCAATTGTACAGTAATAATACACAAGGGTAATTCTCATTCTTATGTGTATATCATATTATATTTAGTTTAGCCATACTTAAATTATATAATTATATGTAGATAACAACCGATAATTATTGATGAATAATGTACACATAATTAGGAGACTTCCCCTAATATATTATGCCATATATGAGCGCAATTACCCATATACCTAATATATTGATAACATTACATATGTATTAAGATATCCATTTTGTATGTTATAGTACCATGTCAAATTATACATATTATATATAGATATATAATAGTATTAGGACTAAGTAATAGGGTTAATACTGTTAGCTAAATATTTATATACAAGAATACAACATATCTTATACAGGTATAGATGTGGTAATATAATATAATTAGGAGACGTCGGCCCCCCTTCAGGGGGCACGCGCAAGGGGACGGGAGGGGGAGCGGCCGACGGCAAGGCCGCCAGCGGGGTAGTGTTTTTAACAAAAAATTTATTATCTAAATAATTTTCAGATTTGAGCACGTCTAATGTGCTTGGTATCGTTGTGCATAAAAGAAAGTGGGGGTGTACATCCAACAATGATTCCGCAATAGCGATGCACTAGCTGGATATGCCGCAGAGATTGACTTTGTGAGGGTTTATTTGTTACGGTATAATTGTGGTGCGGGTAAATACCGTACTTTGATTTGCATAACCCTAGCCATAATACTTGTATGAGCCCATTAAAAATAGGGATAGGCTGATAACTAGTAATATGGTATATTACTTCATTTAATATACCAGATTAAGATCAGACCAATAAATCCTATGATATCAATATTAAAAGCAATCCTAGTATATTAAATATCAATTTGCGGTAAGTATCAGTTATCAGGAATATCTATTGAATGACGTATAACATATATCAGTTATATATAGAGTAGTAATCCATTATATACGAGCATACAGATAATAATGAATTACTATCATTAATTGACAATTATGATATAGTTACATATTAATATACCGAATATGGGATTAGTATATCATAATATCTTAATATATTATTGTAAATATATCACCCCAATATACTTACATATTATACATATTACAGATTATCCAAATAAACTCGCATTGCACTAATTTACATAATGTAGCTAATAATTATTTAGTATATAAATATCCAAGACAAATTTATTAAGACTATAAGAAGTAAACCTATTATTGTGTTAAATATCATACATATCTAAATACCGTCTATTAATTGCTTAGGTATTAATATATATCAATTTACCATTAATATAATTGTGAAAAATATATTGACGTCCTCATAGTCAATCTAAAACATGATAATTTTGGTCATACAATCAGGTATATATTCTCATTATGTACCCGAGATGAGCTATCTTATTTTAGTAATAACATATAATAACTGGTATTATATGAACTGGAGTATGAGCCATTGGTGCAATATGATTGATGAAAACGTATATTAGTATTACGTATAAATACATTATTTGTCCATACAAAATTATTATGGATATGATATTATAACATATATATATTATATCACTTAAATACTATTATTATAACACCAATGGATAGAACCCAGAATAAATACGATTAGGTATGATCAGATAGCTAGTATATATTACCTGTATATTTAATGTATGATATGTATACTTGGTAGTAGTGTATATGTCCTATAATTATAGCTATATCATATAATATTGAGGGTACTTGGAGACTCGGGTATTAAATATTGGATATCATATATATAATATAATTGGGTTATCACTATATTTTGGCATATGACATATTTATCGTAGGTTATATGCATAGGTGTATGTATTATCCTAATGATAAACCATAAGATTTGTAAGTCATATAATGATATATATTATGTATCCCATATCAGGGAATATACTCGGGGCTAGTTAACAGTTATGTATTATATACATTAATATCAACTAACATTAGTACATGGTAATACTAGGAATATATTATATATGTACGCAGGATATATGTTACAATACTGTACTATTATGCATTTATATTTTAATATATATACTATAACAGTATTATACAAACATATGAATATTAATAGCCATTGCTTCACTTTATCCCGTAGAGAGAACGAGAATAACCTTAACCGAATAGCCTTGGTTGATACGCCATTAATCTTAAATGTCTAACACTTCTCCAAGAAAGAGTCTAAGTGCTTGATGGGATTCTCTATGGGAGCTCTAGAAAATTGGTCTTGTTGGATCCAAGCCACAAGTGATGGCTTCAACTCAAAGTTTCCTGTCGTAATGGCCGGAGGCTGAATGCTGGATGTAGACCCAATAGACGGCATCGAATATTCGAGCAAATACTTTCTAGGAGTAACGGATGCTGCCATGGAAGCAAATCCTTCTCTTCTTCTTATTTCTGCATTCAAATGCCTTACGGTAGCATTGATCTCAGGATCCAAATGAACTAAATCGTCGAGACTCCTTGAGTTTCTGCGCAAGTAAAATTAAGATATACCTTTAAGCACGTATGGTATGATACGAAATAAAAACAAATAAAAATAAAACTGTAGAATGTGAAAATGATCACAGGGTGAGGATGCAAGCTAGACTCAAGGATAATAAGGTCCTACGTGTAATAAGCACGTTACCTCCCAGGCAACGGCGCCATAAAGCTTGACAGGCCGCCCGTTTGACACGCATACCGGGACGGGATACTAGAATTAGAATTTATAAAGTGCAAGTGCACTGTTTCGAAGTGTGGCTTGGGGGTCGATCACGGTGAGGCGTGTGTTGTACTTGTAAACATTCAGGAACCAGATTACTCGGTGGATGAGCTAGCCTATTCTCGATTGGTTGTCACGATTGTAAACTAATGGAATAGAAGTAAAAGATAAAAAGGAGGTATATCATTATATGATATCTGATATAATATCCAAGATATATGTACTATAATATCAGGATATGTCAACAAATATATGTATCATAGATATAGTAGATGAATGGATAGCACATGTTAGTGGGAGAATGACACGGATAACTGTATATTATGGGTTACCAAATATTATTATAATTATACACCATAGTTACCGAATATACGTAATTATTTCAAATTAAAATACGTACTACCATATACATGGATATATTACTATATATTATTAAGATTCCAAAGACCAATGCACAACTTTTCTTTGAATCAATAAAATAAATCATAAATAAATCTATTTACGACAATGAAACAAGTCAAGAAAATGTTGAAAAAACAAATCAAAACACAATGAACTTTATTTCGAATATAAAAAAGTCGTAGTGAACTGGTTTTCTGAAAAGGTTGGAAGATCTGGCCAAAGAAGGTGATAGCCCTGTGAATTCGTTCCCATGGCCCGACGACATCGCCAGGATGGCACTTCAGGCAGGCTTTTGTAACGGGTCTGACCTGAAGTTCGAGATCTGCAAGCAGAGTCTCGCCCCGCTTCCTCCGGGCGCCTCCGAAAAATTCGAGACATCAGAGAACGACAACGGAAATGAAGGTCCAATAGAGGCTCAAGATCACGAAGTTCTCCCAATGCTTGAGAGTCGCACGAGTGGAACGTTCCGATTCCGATCCCCGAGGTCGTCGAAGAGAAGGCTACGAAGTATGCGAACGTCATTATATGTATAGATATTACACATTACATAACTTGCATAGTTATAGACATACCATAATCTAATATTATATACGTATCCAGATTTTTAGTTGTCACGGTATCATACAGAATTCACTTTGAAAACAAGAATAAAAGTGCGAAAAATAGTCACTGTTATGATTTGGACAACAACGTAGTAGATTTAATTGTCACAATATGTTAGTAGTGATATTAACTCTTCTACTATTGTTCTAACGGACTTATTTGTGCTATAAACTAATATATTATTATTTATTAGCTGATATGGATATGTGCATATGTATAATTCCCAAATAATTTTGTATTGGTATATCCATATATCAAATAGATAATAGATTCATAGTTTTTAATATACGACCGTATTATTATATATTTGATAATGAGATGCCAAACAGGTATTGTGTTATTGATACAAGGATAGTTGTTCAAGATATGTTCATATTATAGCGGTATTCTATGTACACTAATTTATTTTCAGAGTACGAGAATTACCCATGTCATAGTACATTAAACTTTACAAATATCCATCTCATATCAATTACTAATATATGATAATACATATAATTTTTGTTTATGCTAGTGGGTGTGCTATTCCATATGTAGTTGATGGGGTCATCAATCCAAAGTTAATTTATTTTACTATTAGTATACCTTTTGATACCACTGTATTGAACTATGGTATTATTAGATCCTACGATAATACCATAATTAACTTGTAGGATATTTCCCCGGATCATTTTGTATGGCCTCCATACTCAATTTACCTCAGATTTCATATGCCGCTGGAAATAAGAATACTAGCCATAAATATTAACAGTCCTATTACACGGTCATATGGTCTCAATGGGGACTCCAATGTTTTCTATAGGCTATGGTATTATCGTGTTTGTGAAAATATTTAATTATCAATTGTACAGTAATAATACACAGGGGTAATTCTCATACTTAAGTGTATATCATATTATATTTAGTTTAGCCATACTTAAATTATATAATTATATGTAGATAACAACCGATAATTATTGATGAATAATGTACACATAATTAGGAGACTTCCCCTAATACATTATGCCATATATGAGCGCAATTACCCATATACCTAATATATTGATAACATTACATATGTATTAAGATATCCATTTTGTATGTTATAGTACCATGTCAAATTATACATATTATATATAGATATATGATAGTATTAGGACTAAGTAATAGGGTTAATACTGTTAGCTAAATATTTATATACAGGAATACAACATATCTTATACATGTATAGATTTGGTAATGTAATATAATTAGGAGATGTCGGCCCCCCTTCAGGGGGGCACGCACAAGGGGACGGGAGGGGGAGCGGCTGGCAGCAAGGCCGCCTGCGGGGTAGGGTTTTTAACAAAAAAATTTATTATCCAAATAATTTTCAGATTTGAGGATGTCTAATGTGCTTGGTACCGTTGTGCATAAAAGAAAGTAGGGGCGTACATCCAACAATGATTCTGCAATAGTGATGCACTAGCTGGATATGTCGCAGAGATTGACTTTGTGAGGGTTTATTTGTTACGGTATAATTGTGGTGCGGGTAAATACCGTACTTTGATTTGCATAACCCTAGCCATAATACTTGTATGAGCCCATTAAAAATAGGGATATACTGATAACTAGTACTATGGTATATTACTTCATTTAATATACCAGATTAAGATCAGACCATTAAATCCTATGATACCAATATTAAAAGCAATCCTAGTATATTAAATTTCAATTTGCGGTAAGTATCAGTTATCAGGAATATCTATTGAATTACGTATAACATATATCAGTTATATATAGAGTAGTAATTGACCGGCGCCCCGTTTACGGTTTGGGCGCGGTGTCGTTTTACCGCAAGTGCACGGTTAGTGTAGGGTGCGGGTATATCGAACACAGGGAGGTGGATGGCTTGAGTGGCTACTAGCCTCGCCTAGGTCGCGTGGTAGCTACGCAGATGATATGGGTGGAATGTAGAAATAAAAGAAAGAAATGAAAAAGACACGAAATGAATCCCCGCTAACACGGGCTAGAGCACTCATGACACTTGGCATTTGACTTGATCCAGGGTGAGACATTGCCCCAAAAGGTGGTACCTAGCGTCCATGGCCCGATATTCCGGTCGGTGCCAAGCACGCTAGGCCTACCCGGTTCCGGACGGTGGGCACTCCTGTGTCCATAAACACCTTCCGCAACCGGGAGCATTAAGGCCACAATGATATCTCCCAACACTTCGTCCAAGCCGCTCCCGCGCGCGAGGACTCGATGTCTACGCTGGGGGCGTGAGCTATGGCTAGGGAGTCAACCGCCAAGTTTATTCCCCCTCGGTCCGACGGTCAAAGGCGGTCTTTTTCCCGCCGATGACAATGAAACACCCCCGCGTAACCCTAATGGCCAAATAGGTCAAATGTGATTTCTAGCAATACATCGAAGCGGATCTTGACAGGACAAGCACCAGACCCCAATCCCCAACACATCTAGTGTGTTGCCGTACGAATTGGACCCAGATTGCTAGAAATCCCCATTGACACATTTCATCGAACACGTGCCATGCAACCAAGTCTAATGTAAATTCCCAAGCAACAATCCTACCCTAACCCGTATTAGGGTTCATCAATACTACTCCATGATGAAAGACATATAAACAAACAACACAAAACACACACAAACATTCATCATGAAGCAAAGGAAATACAACACAAAAAATGGAGAACAAGAGAAAGAAATACTTATCTTGAGTGAATCGTTGATCCCATACAAGACTTATTGAACAAAATACCTAATCTAAAACTAACCTAGAACTCCCAAGAGAAGGGGGGCAAAAGCCCTAAAAAACTGAGAAGAGATACCCCTCAAGTCGGCCAGCTTCGTGTATTTATAGCCCTACTTCGAAACCCTTACGGTTCGGGTCCAAACCCGCAGAAAAAACATCACCCGATCGGTTGACAAGTCAACCGATCGGGTGATCCGTTACAATTAGAAAACAGAAAACGTCGGAGCTTCACCCGGTTAGATGAACCGGTCGGTTGAGTTCTTTGGGTGACCGGTTGGATCATGGCGCCATCGGGTGAAGAGGTCGGTTGGATGCCCGTGTCTCGAGCTCCTCAGCATCAGCTACAGATGAACCGATCGGGTGAGAGTCACCCGATCGGTTGGCATTTTGCTCGAAAAAACAGAGAACAGGCCCCGCTGAACCGGTCTGTGAACCGGTCGGGTGACTTCCTTATGAGCTGCGGCAGAGACCGGGTGGTGCACGCGTGCATCACCCGATCGGTTGGAGATGGCCAACCGACCGGGTGAGGGGCTGAAAGATGAATTCTTTGACGTTTGACCCCCTGGATCACACGTGACTCCTCCCGTTGCTCCGGGGACTTGGGATATCGTCATTAAACGTCCCCTACACGGTCAATCTCCTGCAAACATGGAGAAACAAAGAAAAGTGAAAGAAAACGAGAAAACACGAGAAAACGAATACAAGACGGCGAAAAATACGGAGAAACATGGAAGAAAACGTGCGCAAATATATGAAATATAAACGCACGTCAAAATCCCCCAAGCTGAACTCTTCCTCGTCCTCGAGGAAGACGAGTGAGAGTAGGAGCTCGGAAGGGAAAAATAGAGAGGAAGAAAGAAAAAAGAGAACTCTAAGCCCTAGATCGTCCATCAGAGCCACCAAAATCAAAAACGACACACCAAGCAAGCAAACGCCAAATCACACCACTAAACCTAGGAAAGCGAGTCCAAACAAGTGTCGTGGGTCCACGCAGTGAAGCGCGAGTGAGCGTGGTCGTGTGCTAGCAAATGGTGATGCTTTCTACGATGTGCTTTGAGGCTCGATATTAAAAATCCAAGATATGACCCAAAATATCGATCCGAATTGAATTAAGCGGCGAATATAAGTTCAAGCATGCATGAGAAGAGTGAGAATAGGAGCGTATCATGCATCGGGGACTCCACAACTAGGGTTAAGGAAATCACCACACTATAGCCTAGATAATCGTTAGAAGGTCCCTATGCCAAGTGTTCTCGAAAACGATGGAGGTTGAGATGATGTGGAGAAGAACACTCGGTGCAAATTCTCGCCTTCCCTTTATTCTCGGCAAGTAGGAAAAAATATTCACACGGGAATTTTTTTGGGTTTTGGGTATTTGTATTTTTTTTGGATTTTGGGCTATACAAAATTTTTCTTTTCTTTTCTTTTTGGGTTTTTCTTTTCTTTTCTCTTTTTTTTGGATTTTTGGGATATTGGCTATACACATGTGTACTCTCCCAAGTGGGAGAACGGTACACGACGAGGGGATTTGCACCAAGTAAAACAAAAAAAAGAAATCGGAATCTAAATACTTGGGCAAAGGAAACTATTCTCGCTAATTAGAGCATGGGCTAAATGGGTTATCCTAGTCCTTAATTGTGGAATCCCGACACATGCGAAATGAAGTGTACGATATAAATATAGCATGCATATAGAAGCAGACAGGGGAAATAAATACCGCATATTCAAATCGAAGCATGATAATCTATGGGTCAACCAAGGGCAGGTATATAAATCGACATCACAAAGTAGAAGCACACTATAAGCTAGACACGACACACGACTCACATAAAAGCAAAGAGGACCCACGAAGCGTGAAATGCAAGAGGACTCGATAACCTAGGGTTAGTGAGTGTGATTATCGATGCCATGCTAGGTGTGTGTGATTTTGTGGCACTTCATCATATGGGGTCATCTCTAGGAGAGAGAGAGAGAGAGACAAAAGATGAGAAGAAAAAGAAAAACACGAAGAAAAACGACTCAAAAACAAAGAAAAAGACACAAATGACGCACAAAGTGCGACTCCCCCAAGCTGAAACTTGCATTGCCCTCAATGCAATAATAGTTTATACGGGAGGGCAAAGGAAATGGGGGGGGGGGGGGGAAATGGGGGGGTGCGCACCGACACAAAAAATGAAAAACACGAAAAACACACGAACGAAACTGGAAAATAAAGAAAAAGAAACATACAGAATAAAAGAATAAAACGCAACAAAGGACTCAAAGACACAAACACACGACAACGACACACGAAAACATGCACACAAAAGTCGATTTCCCCCAAGCTGAACATGACAATGCTAGCAAAATGATATGATCAATGAGATGCAGAAATATGCTAGGGGAAAATCGGAAAAGAAAGAAATCAGAATGCAGGAGAGACAGTGTGCTCATTCTCCTCGGAAGAGGATGAGGGTAAAATGATAGAAGGGCACGACATGAAGGGTTATTAAGATGCAAAAGCAAGTCCTAGATACGCTCCCCTCGCTAATGAGAGGAGACGAGATTATTCAAATCTAAACTAGAAAGCGGTAAATTTTTACACTACTGGATTAGGATACACCTGAGCATAGGCGGATCCAAGATCTGAAGTGGGGCAGGTAGCTGTTCTAACTGCTCCTTCTGTGGCTCCGCCAGAAGCGCTGTGCCACGTGTGCCAATGGACCCAAGCAATGCACCTCCAAGCATCCTTAGTAGGTGTCCACCTGTGACCTGCAAAGGACGAGGTGCATTAGTCCATGGCAAGAAATTATTTCCCAAAATAAATGTATCCCAGAGATAGTCGCCGACAAATGATGGTAAAATATATGAAATGTGGCGAACACTCCCTGGAAATGGCATGCTATCCTCTGTGCTAGCGACGATCAAATCCCCGCTCTCCATGAGAAGTGGCTCTCCAGGTGGTGACACACCGCAGCATACCTCAAGGGAAGTCGATCCTGTGTCCTGCGAGAGATATGGTGTGTCAAAAATATATAAGTCTAAAGGAATAGGACGTGAAAAGTGAGACTTAAGTGTGGAGTGAGAGTGAGTATGAAAATCTCCCTGAATAGGGGCAATATGCTCAAGTAGATGCTCAGCCGCAGAAGAAGTGGAGCGTGACGGTAGAGGTAGATGTGGCTCGGGCTCCATGAAGTGGATGATCGTATCCAAGCTCTCATGCACATCCTCCTCGACGATATGCTCATGCTCCACCATCTGCCCGATGTCCTGAATGACATCCTCATGGTTGACCACCGACCAAGGAGGAAGCTGTGACAGAGATGGCTGTGGAGGTGGATGTGGAGCGGACCCCTCGTATGTGGTCGTGGTGTCGTCGTCCTCACGCACATCCTCCTCGCCGGTATGCATAAGCTCTGCAGTCTCCTCGGTGCTCTCATAGGACTCATATGGGGTATCCAAATAAAGATGACAAGTCTCTCCCACAGATCCTAGAGAAATATCCCCATCCTCACTATCATCATCAAAAAATGCTTCGTCATCCAAGTGGTAGTGTGGGAAAATTGGGGCATTGGTATGAGATGTGTCTATGGTGGCCGATGAGATGGTGGTCTCAACCATGAAAGTGGGTATATCCTCTCCTTCATCCTCTCTCCTCGGTGTAGGCTCGGTGACTGGTACCATCAAGTTTTGTAACATTTGGCCTTGGTTAAACATGGCACTTTCAAGGAGAGACACGAGGCTTGATTCTTCTTGTATTTGTGGAGGGGTATAAGGTTGAGGAAATAGATGGGAGGTGTTTGGGCTAAGGTTGTGGGAAAATATTTGGCCTTGGAGTGGGGGGAGGCTCTCAAGGCAATCATAATACACGTGCCCCGCCATCCCACAAGTCTCACAAACCAAAAATGAATAGGGATTGTAGCCTCTCATCTGAGCATCGAAATTTGATCTCCACATGGTTACACCAAAGATACCTGGACAACAAAAATAAGAAAACTAGGGAGGAGCGTCAATAGCACAAGAAAATAACAAAAAGATAATATAACAGTGGGGGAAAAATTTCTTGGTTATTGAATATATTTTTTTTTATAAAAAAAAAGAAAAAGAAATTTTTGTGTTTTTATGCGTAGACTAACGAACCCAAGCTAAGCTAATATCAAACCGAACGCCTCCCCGGCAACGGCGCCAAAAACTTGACCGGCGCCCCGTTTACGGTTTGGGCGCGGTGTCGTTTTACCGCAAGTGCACGGTTAGTGTAGGGTGCGGGTATATCGAACACAGGGAGGTGGATGGCTTGAGTGGCTACTAGCCTCGCCTAGGTCGCGTGCTAGCTACGCGGATGATATGGGTGGAATGTAGAAATAAAAGAAAGAAATGAAAAAGACACGAAATGAATCCCCGCTAACACGGGCTAGAGCACTCATGACACTTGGCATTTGACTTGATCCAGGGTGAGACATTGCCCCAAAAGGTGGTACCTAGCGTCCATGGCCCGATATTCCGGTCGGTGCCAAGCACGCTAGGCCTACCCGGTTCCGGACGGTGGGCACTCCCGTGTCCATAAACACCTTCCGCAACCGGGAGCATTAAGGCCACAATGATATCTCCCAACACTTCGTCCAAGCCGCTCCCGCGCGCGAGGACTCGATGTCTACGCTGGGGGCGTGAGCTATGGCTAGGGAGTCAACCGCCAAGTTTATTCCCCCTCGGCCCGACGGTCAAAGGCGGTCTTTTTCCCGCCGATGACAATGAAACACCCCCGCGTAACCCTAATGGCCAAATAGGTCAAATGTGATTTCTAGCAATACATCGAAGCGGATCTTGACAGGACAAGCACCGGACCCCAATCCCCAACACATCTAGTGTGTTGCCGTACGAATTGGACCCAGATTGCTAGAAATCCCCATTGACACATTTCATCGAACACGTGCCATGCAACCAAGTCTAATGTAAATTCCCAAGCAACAATCCTACCCTAACCCGTATTAGGGTTCATCAATACTACTCCATGGTGAAAGACATAAACAAACAACACAAAACACACACAAACATTCATCATGAAGCAAAGGAACTACAACACAAAAAATGGAGAACAAGAGAAAGAAATACTTATCTTGAGTGAATCGTTGATCCCATACAAGACTTATTGAACAAAATACCTAATCTAAAACTAACCTAGAACTCCCAAGAGAAGGGGGGCAAAAGCCCTAAAAAACTGAGAAGAGATACCCCTCAAGTCGGCCAGCTTCGTGTATTTATAGCCCTACTTTGAAACCCTTACGGTTTGGGTCCAAACCCGCAGAAAAAACGTCACCCGATCGGTTGACAAGTCAACCGATCGGGTGATCCGTTACAATTAGAAAACAGAAAACGTCGGAGCTTCACCCGGTTAGATGAACCGGTCGGTTGAGTTCTTTGGGTGACCGGTTGGATCATGGCGCCATCGGGTGAAGAGGTCGGTTGGATGCCCGTGTCTCGAGCTCCTCAGCATCAGCTACAGATGAACCGATCGGGTGAGAGTCACCCGATCGGTTGGCATTTTGCTCGAAAAAACAGAGAACAGGCCCCCGCTGAACCGGTCTGTGAACCGGTCGGGTGACTTCCTTATGAGCTGCGGCAGAGACCGGGTGGTGCACGCGTGCATCACCCGATCGGTTGGAGATGGCCAACCGACCGGGTGAGGGGCTGAAAGATGAATTCTTTGACGTTTGACCCCCTGGATCACACGTGACTCCTCCCGTTGCTCCGGGGACTTGGGATATCGTCATTAAACGTCCCCTACACGGTCAATCTCCTGCAAACATGGAGAAACAAAGAAAAGTGAAAGAAAACGAGAAAACGTGAGAAAACGAATACAAGACGGCGAAAAATACGGAGAAACATGGAAGAAAACGTGCGCAAATATATGAAATATAAACGCACGTCAGTAATCCATTATATACGAGCATACAGATAATAATTAATTACTATCATTAATTGACAATTATGATATAGTTACATATTAATATACCGAATATGGGATTAGTATATCATAATATCTTAATATATTATTGTAAATATATCACCCCAATATACTTACATATTATACATATTACAGATTATCCAAATAAACTCGCATTGCACTAATTTACATAATGTAGCTAATAATTATTTAGTATATAAATATCCAAGACAAATTTATTAAGACTATAAGAAGTAAACCTATTATTGTGTTAAATATCATACATATCTAAATACCGTCTATTAATTGCTTAGGTATTAATATATATCAATTTACCATTAATATAATTGTGAAAAATATATTGACGTCCTCATAGTCAATCTAAAACATGATAATTTTGGTCATACAATAAGGTATATATTCTCATTATGTACCTGCGATGAGCTATCTTATTTTAGTAATAACATATAATAACTGGTATTATATGAACTGGAGTATGAGCCATTGGTGTAATATGATTGATGAAAACGTATATTAGTATTACGTATAAATACATTATTTGTCCATACAGAATTATTATGGATATGATATTATAACATATACATATTATATCACTTAAATACTATTATTATAACACCAATGGATAGAACCCAGAATAAATACAATTAGGTATGATCAGATAGCTAGTATATATTACCTGTATATTTAATGTATGATATGTATACTTGGTAATAGTGTATATGTCCTATAATTATAGCTATATCATATAATATTGAGGGTACTTGGAGACTCGGGTATTAAATATTGGATATCATATATATATCACACACACATATATATACTAGTAAGATAATTGTGCATATTTAAATGTACGTGTACAAATATACCGATTATGTGACATTCTCATTAAATATAAATTGACAAGATATGTATTATATGATGGTTATAGTATATTGGTTACACATTTATAGGATATGGATACACTATAATGAGTATCTAATTTAACATATTTATTACCGTAGCAGGATCATATAATACATATCTATTATCCATAATCTATGATATATGTACTACCTGATTGGATAGTATAGATTGATTTGCCAATATCCAATTTATATTCATATTCCTATTCATTTTCAATTCGAGATCTTTTTGCCTCATCCATACACATAGCAAAAATGCACCCAACCGACATTCTCATTGCTAGGCCCATGCTTGCCGCAACCCATATCATTATGCTATGTAGGTATAATATATATTGGTATAATATGCCTTACTATTAGTTATTAATACTTATATCATATCTATTGAAATACTATGTCATGCATATATAGTATCATACTATCCAGATACCATATTCCCTATGTAATTAGTAGATTAATACACAAATGGCACTATAACATTATATATACACTTATATGGTTATATTAAACATATAGCTGGTACTTAACTATACAATTATATCATCTAAGTTATCTTGTATACTCATCTATAATTGCAGTATGACATATATAATCCAGGCCATATAAAATAGTTGATATGACGAATATAAGTGGATACATGAAATATTTACCGAGTTTAGATATTATAGCCATTACATTATGACAATTACGTATATACTCTTTATTGTTATGCCCATATTAGACCTAAGTCGAGATGAATAATTAAATAATTATAAAGGCATATTGTCATACGTATTTTAGACTTTATAAACAATTATGTAATAATACAATAATTACTACCTCCCAATTGTGTACATCTTATATTTAAAATGAGATAGTATTTAGGTAATATATTATCCACATATATGTTTTTTGTAATATTACCATTCATAATCTACCATATATTAATGTTAATATAAGTATATTATCAATTAATATAGCATGGGAATCAATAGTCCGATAATACCCAGTTCACTAATAATCATCAGTTATCAGTATATACATGTAAACTCTCCGATAGCTAAGTATACCAATCATAGCTGTAAAATGGTATCGAGCGCTCAGATACCATTTTGATAGGATTTGCAATGTAGCAATTGGTATGTATTACATTATAAAGAGTACTGTTATGAAATTAGTACCTGATATCCCTACTAGTTTTGATGGAATTCCTGAGAGCAACTGCCCTTGATGCGGTCGCGTTTGGTTATATGTTATTACATGCGCTAGTATCAGATGGTTATTGTGTGGATATTAGGTCACTGAATATAATACCTAATCGGCAGTTATATATATTGTACAATATTGTACATATTAATCTTATATTCATACAGTATCCATAAATATTATATAAATAATCATAACGAGTTTAGATAGCTAGTATATGGTACTCATCTTATACCAATTATATTATTTATCAATTACATGTAATTATACTAATATCAATATATAATGTTACATATCACAGTATATATACCGTAATAATATGTCCCGAATATATATATGAGTACTCTTTTGACGATACATGTATATATAAATTATAATTGGGGATATACGGATATGTATTCACGATATGTATAACCAAATATTTAAGATGAATATGATAAGATTTAATAACCTATATCTGATTACTATTACCGAACATGAAAAAAACAATCATGACTTGGCTATTTCAACCTGCTAATGACAAATCCTATTACCATCATCAAAGTTTTGCTATCCTGACTTTGAAGATATCATACATATATATCTGGTAAGGGTAAATAACAGATACATGTGACCTCAACATATATTATTAACATATTTTCGATTGAATGACGAATAGTATAGACAATGCAGCCATTCAAACGTTACTCTGAATATTTTTGGTACATATTATATACTTGCATAAAATATTTGGTAAATACCGTTAATTATCAGATTTGTTAAATAATGGTATAATGTCCTCATATTGGATATTAATTGTAACTGAAATATGGTATAATAACATGAATATACCGTAATACTAGGGGTATATCAAGTTCCTATCAGAGCCAGTGGGTATTAGACATTTACTTATATAAGATGATGTTCCTTACAATTATACTATATACCTATTCATACTGTATATATATAGGATATTAATAGTAGATATAAATGTCTCTCTCATTTAATTCATATATAAGACTCCCTATACAATAATAAACATTAAAGACTATTTATTACGGATATCCGGATTTGTTACTGGGTTATATAGTTATGGGTGATTAATTTGTATCAGAATTTCAGGTAATATGCCTAGTGATATAACCGGATATATAGGTAATGGATATATAGTATATTGAACTAACATTTGGTAAACTAGTAATATTCCACTACCCTACCGATATACTAATATGTAAGAGATAATACTAATATAAACAATATATATACATTATCTAGGTTTTGTATACATAGCTGGTATGATAGTTATATGATAGTATCAATTTGTATAGGTAACTTAGATATCGTAATGTAATTAATTGTCCGTTATGATATATCATCTATACGATAATTGAATAAATATATATGTATTAATGTAGAGACCACTTATATATGGATATATACATTTAATAATAATAGGTATATTACTGGATTATTTTAATTTATCATATGATTATACTACAATAACATATATATTTAATATATGATCCCTATAACTGTATATTGTAGTCAATATTTCGTTTGGTAATATATACCCATATACTAGTATATCATGATTGGTAATATAATTGTCAAAGATATATTGTCAATTATACCATGATCCATATATCAGATATCATACATATACATACATATACTGCATATTGTTATTACAGGATATACTTGGTATTGTAACTGATATTATGCATAGTATTAGAGTATATACACTTCTGTTATGGATATTATCACATTACTAATATTAAATAGTATATGTTAACCACATATACCGATATAATTATGTCATACCGATATATATATATATATATATATATATATATATATATATATATATATATATATATATATATAATATACTAATATACATGACAGAATATATGATAATTATTATAATACGTATGCCTCCCTATAATATATAATAGTTTGTATTACATATGGATATAATAGTCTAGGATATATAAGTTATGATAAATATCTATTATAAAAGGATTATAGTGATATTGTAAATAATCTATAAATGTAGTATTTCATAATATCCAGTATTTACGACTAACTACGTTATATATAATTGATTTAGGTATGTATAATGAGTATGTGTACATATAAATCCATCCAATATATTGGCATATGCATTATGAATATATACCTACATATATATTGTATACGCTAGATTATTTATGGGATATTTTGAATTATCTTAATAATCGTGACAATCGTGAGATATATAATATCATAGTGTTAGTTGGATATATTCCATAGGTATACAAATATGGCAATATCATGATACCTATATAATGATACATATTCTCTTGGGTATATATACATATCTATTTCATGAATATGCTCAAATCATGAGTCACATATATTAGTAAGGTATAAATAATTATACCAAGGCACACGTTATTAATTAAGTATGGATGACAGTATGGGAGTTTTGGATTTTCAGTAGGCGATATTTACCATGCACAGATTTTTGTTCATCATAAGCCTATTCATGAAATCAAATATTTGTGTGTATATGTATTAGGTAATGTAAATGTCATACATACATTGGTTACATATTAATAAAATACGTATACATGATATCGTATATATCATAATGTGATTTATAAATGTTATATCCAATATAATAGGGATATCTAAATTGAGGTATTATCGCTAATACTGTTATAAAACGAGGAATGTCCATATCATAGCCATTTATCCAATGAGGTAATAGTGTAATATGTATAAAAAGGATAACATATTCTATGATATTTCTCTGCTAGCAAGTTATCCATATGGTTATGTACGGGGTAACAAAATAGCAACAC
Organism: Scilla litardierei; assembly: GCA_030789695.1. Classification (NCBI taxonomy): domain Eukaryota; kingdom Viridiplantae; phylum Streptophyta; class Magnoliopsida; order Asparagales; family Asparagaceae; genus Scilla; species Scilla litardierei. The sequence continues at coordinate 85,626 of JAULAV010008038.1, read as the reverse complement.
TATCATGATATATGATAGATATATATATAGTCCGGATATATACCTATACAATTAAGTATATATAACTGGGGATTATATCTATATGGTATATTGTATTACATATCCTGATAGGATTTATATTGTAATTTAATATGTGTATATGTACGTACATATGGTTATAATAATGATGTTATCTAGGATCTCTTATATATTTAATGCCATGTTTATATATATGATTATATGATATTAATATAAACCTAATGCAATATATATTTGATAAAGGTATATTACTATTTCCTGCTAGCAATATATAGTAATTAATATATTATCTAATACATAGTGTATCAAATTTTATATCTTATATATATATATATATATATATATATATATATATATATATATAGGAAAATTTTCAAATGAGAACATTTCGCACCGTGCGAAAATGTTTTTAGTTTTTTTTTGAAATTTTTTTTTTCAAAAATTCTTTTTTCCACCCTCATTATATGTTGTTATACCCCCCTCAAAAAATAATCATTGAGAAATAATGTCATTTGGCCTTCGATCAAGGCATTTCATCAAATTCGCACGTTTTGAGACCGTTAAATTTGTAACGGGTGGATGGGTGCTCTAATGCCCAACGGGTTCACCCATTATTTTCCCTGGGGTATATATTTGTATGGATTAAACATCAAAAAAAGAATTTTTGAAAAAACAAATTTCAAAAAAAAGATAAAATTCTTTTCGCACGGTGCGAAAAGCCCCTTTTTCGCAATGGAAGATTGCCCTATATATATATATATATATATATATATATATATATATATATATATATATATATATATATATATATATATATATATATATATGGGTAAAATGCGCCTGAGCTCGTGCTCAGATGTGATTCCTGCGCTCGACCCCTCCTGACCGTCCGATCCGATCAGCGATCATGGTAATATCTGACCTTTTTGTGCAATTACCAAAACGCCCTTTAAGCTCTTTTTAACGCGCCTCTGTACTAAATTACCTTTAACCCCTTTTGTACTAAAATACAATCGCCACCAATTCTTTTGCTCACTCCCGCGCAAAACGCAGAAGCTGGAGCAATCGCCACCAATTCTTTTGCTCACTCCCGCGCAAAACGCAGAATCTGGAGCAATCGCCACCAATTCTTTTGCTCACTCCCGCGCAAAACGCAGAAGCTGGAGCAATCGCCACCAATTCTTTTGCTCACTCCCGCGCAAAACGCAGAATCTGGAGTAGATCCCCAGGTTTACACAAGGTCTTCGATTTCAACAGCCCACGCCTCAGATCGCCCCCAAATCCAGGCCATCACACTCTCGTTGATTCCCCTGTTACTCTCCTCCATCGAGGTAAGGATCGTCATCCCTAATTTGTTGGACATCTCATATTGCTCAACGCAAACAACGGGATAAATTTTTGAAGGGTTTTGCGCGGGGAGTAATTTCCAACCTTTGGACGATTAGCCTGGAAATTCCTCTCCGCGCACAACGGGCTAAATTTTTGTCCCGTTTTGTGCGGTGAGTAATTTCCAAACTAGCGAAGTGTTGCGATGGAAATTACTATCCGCGCACAACCCTTCAAACATCGCACCCGTTGTGCGCGTTGAGCAATATGAGATGTCCATCAAAACTTGCCGAAGCAGCTCATATAGCACAACAACATGGAGCGAATGGCGTACATAATAGCGCCCATCGCGCAAAACGGTTGATATGTTTGATTTTTTGATGGATTTGATCCGGTCATCAAATATGATGGTAACAATTAGATCAGATTGAAAAAGAATAGATATAATACGCCAGGTTTTAACATGATTAGTAATAGTAGTGTGGTTTCAACTAACATGCTGATGATGATCGACTGATACTTGGATAGACATGTATAGCAGTCATGCTGCGGCAATATTACTGATATTTTTACTTGTTTCTAATGTAGAAAATGAAAATCGAAGAGAGTGAACCCTATGTGCATGATCAGGAGATGCCAAATGAGATTGAAGCTGAAAATGACAGTGCAAACAGCGTATATTAAGAGGATAGGCATAGTGATAGTGAAAAAGGCAGCCCACATGTTGGAATGACATTTCAAACAGAAGAAGATGCGTATCAATTTTATAATACATATGCAGCAATGAAAGGTTTTGCAACCCGAAAGGGATCTACGGGAAAGGGAAAAGATGGCAATACCACGAGGAGGAAGTATACGTGCAACAAAGAAGGGTATAAAAGCTTAAAAGATAAGAGGGAGATAGGGAGGGACGTTAATCAAATGAAAAACGAGAGAGAAGGCTGTATGGCTCGAATGACAGTTCATAAAATCACCAGAGGAGTATGGCGGATAAATTCCTTTAATGATGATCATAATCATGAGTTGATAAAAAGCCCAGCGAAGATCCAGATGCTACGGTCACATAAAAGATCGCAGATGGACGGAACATGTAGGAATTTAGTTGATCAGATGCGTGGCTGTGGAGTAGGACCTGCAAAGATTGCAAGGATTCTAAATGCCACGAGTAGTAGTAATGTCAATATTACTACGCAACAATGCATTGATCATGGGAGAGTAGAAAGAAAGAACAACATTGGGAAGGAATGCATTAGAGTAATAGAACAATTTATTAAAAGGCAAGCTACAGACTCTCAGTTCTATTATGCTATTGAGCATGATGAAGAGAATGTATGCAGGAGTATATTTTGGGCTGATGGAAGGGCGAGGACATCATACAGCCAGTTTGGAGATGTTGTTGTATTTGATGTCACTTATAAGACAGATAGATTCATGTTGCCTTTTGCACCTTTTACAGGTGTCAATCATCATAAACAGTCTATTTTATTTGGATGTGCTCTTCTTGCTGATGAGAAGGAAGAAACCTTTGTTTGGTTATTCGGACAGTGGTTAACATGTATGTGGGATAAAGCACCAGGAGCTATCATCACCGATCAAGACCCGGCAATATGCAATGCAATCAAAAGAGTTTTTCCAAATACAAAACACAGGTATTGCATATGGCATATCAGTCTGCACGAAGATGAGCATCTACGTTCATTGCGGTCTTCTTATAACCCTGAATTTGAAGAAGACTATGCAAACTGGTGTAAGAACAGTCAAAATGTTGAAGAAGCTGAGAATTGTTGGTGCATCTTAATGGAGAAGTACCAAACGGAATTTCAGGAGCCATTGACAGAAAAACAAACAAATGAAATGAAAGCCTGGAAGTGGTTGCATACGATGCATGAGAAAGCACAGCATTGGATTAAGGCGTACCTACTGGATACTTTCTTTGCGGGTATGAATGTTAATACGATAGAGATTGGTGTAAAAATATATGATCAAAATAAACTCAGCACATGGTATTCATTTCTTGTTTTGTGTGTAGGCATGGCGTCCAGCCAAAGGAGTGAAAGCATGAACGCGTATTTTGATGGATACGTAAACTGTATGACTCCATTATACGAGTTCATTGATCAATATGATAAAGCCGTAAAATTTCAGCGAGACAAAGAGGAGAGAGAAGATACTTTTTGTATGCGGAACAAACCAGAATTTAGCGGCATGCATGAGTTAGAGGTTCATGCCGCAAAGGTATATACTAGAAACATATTTTCCATTTTTCAAAATCGTTTCAAAAATACTTTATACTGTCGGCACGAAAGGGTGAGCACGGATGGGGACACGAGCACGTATAGAGTAACTATGCGGATTGATGGAAAGAGCTACGTGCATAATGTTCAATGCAATATATCTAAGGGAATGTTCAGGTGTACGTGTGCAAGGGCGGTGACTGAAGGTTTGCTATGCACGCAAATTTTATATATGATGAATCAAAAGTATGATATGCAAGCCATCCCTGAGAGATATATTTTACCCAGGTGGACTCTAAATGCAAGACATAGCATCATGAGTCTTGGGGCCTCGTCGACTAGCACAGTACACGGAGTGCGTCTAACTCAAATTACTCCACTTCAAGCCTGGAGACTTCGTTCATCATTCGATAAAGTCGTGGAGGCGGTAACAAGAGATCCCCTTCTGTTTGATGTCGTCTTTGGGTGGGCAAACAGTTTTTTGGACCAGCATAATATGACTAATAAAGCGCAAACTGCTTCTGGAGAGCCAAGATCACAGGTGGGGTCCAGTGCACCTATCAAACAAGAAGTGGGAGTAAATGATGTCATTATGCATGATCCTGCAAAAGCTAGAACTAAAGGCTGACCACGAGTGGCGTCAAGGATTCCGTCTGGAATACAAGTCTCACAAGAACAAAGTCAAACAAGAACAAGGACATGCAGTGTTTGTGCAGAAAAGGGTCATGACATGAGAACTTGTCGTATGAGCACAGCTGGTAGAAATAAGGTATATATGAGCACAGCTGGTTACTATTTTATATACTAGTATAAATTATTGTAACATCATTGCTCCATAATCTCTGTAGGAAAAATCTTCGCCCGATGACTTAACAAGGCTGTGATATGAAGGATGACATTTTTGTATCCTAAAGGCAACAATTTTGTATCAGCTTGGAAGAAATATACTACATGCATCTGTCACGGACATATCAGTGTAAATGGGTTGTAAGTAAACTGGTTCTCTTTAAAAATGGTCATCGGAAAACGGCAGCCTCCTATATTTTTAGTCCAAAATGCAGCCATCGTGGAGTTGAATTAAGAGGGCTGGGGGTCCAAATTGAACATTAAAACAGTAAGTCTTGGTTATAAGCCTATGAGGATGATGCCTATCATTCGAGACCTATATCCGATGCTGCCGATCTCATATCTTATAATTTCTCTGTTGCTGCAGAACCTGACAAATGTCAAGAAAATTAATGGGATTAAGGAGTAAGAAGCAGATGCAGTAGAGCTGAAGAGAATGAAGATTCAAGAGAATGAGGCATGTAGCTGTCCGCGATGAGTAATGGTGGGTAATTGTATACAGTTTAGCTCCGTGCGCACAACGTTTACAACTTTTACCAGTTGTGCGCGCTGATCAAAACTTGGTAATTTTACAGGCTTCCTAATAAGCGCACACAACGTTCAATAATGTTACGGATGTGCGCGCTGAGTAATATGGGTAATTGTAAGCAGTTAAGCCCCACGCGCACAACGGTTCATAACTTTGACGGTTATGATCGATGAGTAAATGTTGGTAATCGTAGACAGTTGTGCTCAGCTCACACAACGTTGAATGCTGTTGCCGTTGGTGCGAGCTGAGTAATTGTGGGTACTTCAAGTTAGCATCACGCAATTTTGTAATGTGATGCAATTGCACCAAATTTAATGACATTGTATTAAGATCTGTATTCCAACATGCTACAACATTTATGCATTCAAATGTACATAACACAACAAAGTAGAAACTACATCTAAACATTTTGCAACATCACAGTTTTTGCCCGACTAAGCAATTAAAGCACTAGACTATACTAGGGATACAGGGATTCCCACCATGAAAAAAATTTAAAGTTTGTTGCCATTTATGAGCTGCTCCAGCAGCTGCATCAGCGTCACTTGCTTCTTTGTATCTTGGCCATCCGTCCCCCTGTCTGCGTTGAAGAAGAATCAGTGATGAACAAATAACAAAGCATAATTAAGTAAAAATATTGTACGGGTAGACTTAGAATAAGATAGAACATTTATTATCATCGAGCAGTGATGTCTGCAACGAAGTATCAAGGAGCATATACAAGCAGTGAAGAAACGGGTGTGCATGGAAGGTGATAGCTTCAATGACGACAAACAGAACATATGAAGGAGCAAAGAACATCTTCGAATCAATATATATGTGATGTATTCAATTTCTGCATCACGTCACTAGACGCTAGTATATTGTCCATCTTTGAGTGTTGAGGACGCAGCAGTGATGAAGGAAAAAATAGAATGTCGTAGAGAAAATATCATATAACTAGAATAAGATACAATAAGATAGAATAATATCATCAAGAAGTGTAGTGGTTGACGAGGGCTTGTGGGAAGGGAAGCCATTTATAGACGACTTTGGATGCCATTGGATGAGGATGAGACTACAGTAGAGTTACTGGGAGGCAACACAAGAGACCCCGTGAGTCTACAGCAAATTGCTTGTGATTATACAGAAGAATGCCCGTGAATCTACAGCAGATTGAGTTCCCAATAATGTATGACCGTGGTGGTGCGCGTTGAGCAAACAAAATAGCTCAACGCGCACAACCGGCAAGAATATGGCCGTTTTGCGCGGAGAGCAAATAATTTTGGAAGATGTGCTCGATGAATAAAATCTTATGTACATTCACGATCACTGCTTTGTAGACTCACGGGGTCTCTTCTGTAGACTCATCCTCATCCAAGGGCAGTCTAATTCGTCTATAAAATGGCTTTCCAACGCACTCTTCAATCTCTACACTTCGAGTGATGGTTATCAGTCATGAGGAAGGAGTAATGCTACACTCGACTGTAGGCTCATCCTCATCCAAGGGCAGTCCAATTCGTCTATAAATGGCTTCCATGCCCACAAATTATATTCAACCACACAGCTTCGAGTGCTATGAAAGGCATGAGAAAGAAGTAACCTTGCTCAAATATTACTCTGACCATATCAAGCTAACCCTTCCCAAACAACCAGAGACCATAGCTTAAACAAACCATCACCGGTTTGCTGCAGCAGTGAAGATGGCCACCCAAACGAGGTTGAAGCTTTTCATAGACAAGGGGATGAAGAGAGTGTTGTTCGCGGAAGTTTGTCAATTTCCTCTTCAGCCTTTTGGCCATGCCTGTGGGCTCAGTCATCAAGCTCATCACCAAAGAAAAAGTGGCAGTGGTATGAAAAGCATTTATGTAATGAAGCCCATCATTAAATGTGCTAAAAACTGAATCTCTTGAAAGCTGTATCTATGAAAAATGATGTATCTGGTATTTTAGTTCAAAATGCAGCTAGTGTGGCTTTGAATTCCTAGGTCTGCGGGTACAAACTAAAACTTAATACCCAAAGTTTTAATTATGAGAGTATGAGGATGATGCCTATCATTCGAGAAATCTATATGCTGCTGTCGATCTCATATCTTATAATTTATCTGTTACAGCAGGTCACGCCAATTGTCAAGAAATCATTCTAGAAATTGTTTCCATTGATCAAAAATAACTCCAAGTACAACGAACAAAAAGGAGAAACAAAAAAGGGTTCGATCCACCTATGATGCAGGAGCTCGAGAAGAGGCGTCCCCAGGCGATTCGTCTTCTCCCGAACCAGTAGGGTGACCAGGGACAACCGGAGGTCGGGGAAGCATTCTTCGGACCCGCGCCTCGAACGCTGCCAAACCATCCCGGAAGGACTTCTCGATGTGAGCAGCAAAAATGGCCGAGAACTCCCGGAATCCCTCACGGATAGACTCCACGATCTTCGGAGCCAGGACATCCCCATAGTCCCTCTGGACCTCAGCTACGATCCGACCATGGGCCACTTCCCGCAGGTCGCCTATATCGGCCCAAAGAGCGCCTTTCGCCTTTCTATGCTCCTCCCGGGCGAGGGACAGTGCATCCTCAGCATACTTGGCCGAACTCTTGGCGACAGCCAGAGCCTCCATCAAACATCCCACCTCCGAGGTGAGCTCTGCAACTCTCAGTTTGAACTGGTGGGCCTCCTTGGCTGATTGGTCAGCCGCCTCAGCCCTCGGGCGCTCCTGCGCCAAGGCCGCCTCAAGACCATCTACAGCAACCGGGTAAACCTGCAAGACCGCAGGGATGAATGTCGCCATCAACAAAACAGTCGTTGAAGAAAAAAGGGTCCGACATGCTGGATATGCCATACCAGAGAGTCTGCCAGTTTCAACCTGAAGGAGCGGTCACTCGGAAGGACAGCTGGACTACTCTCACTCCTCTTCTTCTTCCTCTCGGGACCTTCAGACCACGAGTGAGAGCGTCTCTTCTTCTCCTCATTCCCGGTTAACACACGGGAACCCTGCTCGACGGCCGCCACGTCCCCCTCTCCGAGGTCGAGACCGGAGGGCGAATCAATCTGATTCGCCACGAAGGGCGAAGGTTTGGCCGTGCCCAAGGGCGGATGGTGAGGAACGTTAGGAACGTCTTCTCTGAAATCCCGACCCACCATCTGAGCAAAAAAGATGAAAATCAGGGTAACGAGCAACGGGTAAAGCAGAATTTAAAAGGAGAAAGGCTTTATACTGAAGGTCCCTTTGAATCCAAGCCGTCAGTAAGGGACACGTGTCAAAGTCTCACAGAGGCGGCACTTCGAATACCACTCCCCATGGGCGGGAGAATTCGTTCGACTGGCCTTCATTCAATGCGACCCGGTCCCCGGGTTATCCGATAAGTACGAATCCTTATCATGTATTCCCGAAAAGACGAGTGTTTTTACGTAGAAAGAAATAAAAGAAGAGAGCAGAAAGAACACTGCAGGTAGTTCGCACTTGCAGGGAAGTACAAGTAAAACTCCAACACAGATAAAAAGACTGAGAAAATAACACAATATTCCATTTTAATGATACATTGATACATCTTATACATACACCAACATCTTCATATTCACAACTCACTCGAAAAAAGATGGGCAAAAGTACAAGTCTCTCATCATACATCAAATCGTAACACTAACACCCTTAGATGAGGACTACATGCATAAAATGTATTATTTGACACTTTGAATTGATTGTTTTTGTATCTCAATGATTGAATGCACCTCAGTCTTGCATTACACTCTGCCTGTTGCATGTGTCGATCCATTGTTGTACACCTTGCCTGTTGCACGTGCACGCTTTCACATGTTCATGACATATGACATATGACATACACTCTGTCCATCCATTGTTGTACACCTTGTCTTGCACCTTGCCTGTTACTGCCTTTACTACAGTAGATGTATATGACATACACTCTGCCTGCTGACATGCACCATTTCCAAACTTTATGTAAGGACTAGTTGTGACATGGAATTTCTTAACAATTATGCAACGGTGATACGAATAATAAATTTACCCTTTCACATGTAAACGTGGATGGGAAAAAAAATGGTTGTGTGCTGTGTGCAATTGTGAGTTTTGAGTGGGCGTGTGCGGAGAGCAATTATAGGGTTTGAGTCGTTTTGTGCGATGAGCAATAACCCCATCCCTTTGTGCGATGCGCCGTACACGGGTTCAACATTGGCCCCCGTGATTCGTTCTCGATTATAAACGCGGATCGAGGCCGACTGATAGGTAATTTCATTTAATAGGGCACGGCAGTCGAAGCATCGAATTTGGATTAAGGCCGCCAAAACCTTTCGCCTATCGCAACCGTTGTTTTTGCCAAACTTCCGACACGTTTCGCTCATCTTGTCCGTTCGTTCGCGTAATAAAAGAAATTGGAGGTGAGGCCAATGGCTTTAGCGCTCCGAGGAAATCTGATCATCTTATTATTTCTTCCAGAAACAAAAATGGCGGGAGGAGCATACAGAGAGTTTACTTCAGAGATGGAGCGGGCCAATGAAGAAGGCCGTAAGAGGAAGAGGGCAGAGGAGGAAGAGGAGGAAGAGGAGGAATGGGAGGAATGGGAGGAATCGGAGGAAACCGGGAACCGCATGCTGGAGTTGGGGGAGGCTGGATGCTCCTCAAGTCAAGCTGCGCGGTCTTTGAAGGCGGCTCCTTCTGATCCTCGAGATGGGGGCGCATCGTCCTCCAGCACGCCACACGACGGGTGGCCATACGAGGACATTGATCCTCCGGTCCCTTCCGTCGGCCCCATACCTCCAGAGTTCGGCCACCTTCTGCAGTCGAACCGCATTGGGTCTGACCATCATGGGGAGATTCACGGCGAGACCTATCGGCCACCGTACGTCGTGGGGACGGCCGAGTCGGCCCTCCTGGACTTTGGGACGGGGGCTCGTCTGGCGGAGAATATCACTCTTCCAAGGGATGTCGATTTCCTGAATGGGGTCGACCTTGAGACGATGGCCAACTGCTTCGTTCGCAGTGGCCTTCAGGTTCGTTGCCAATGTGCATTCCGAATTTTGCTTCCCCTTCTGGTTTTGCTGATTGTCGCCATCTGCAGGTGACCATTTTCGGGGCAGGTCTGCGCCGCAGGGCCCGCGAACTGATCGAGGGGCAGCGCCGGGTGGCGGATGCCGAGAACGAGGCTTCTGAGCTCAGAGCTCAGGTGAAGAAGCTGGAGGAAGATTTGGGGAAGATAATGGCCGCCAAGGGCAAGTCGGATTGGACGGCCTCGGACGCGAAATCCAGCCTCGCCGCCTTGTCAAGCGCCAAGAAGCAGTTGGAAGATCAGTGGGGTAGAGAGCGTTCTCAACTCCGAGCTGATCTTGAGGCATCGAGGAAGGAGGTTGCTGCCCTTCAGGCCAAGCTTCTCGAGAAGGAGCAAGAGGTCGACGCTTTCAAATCTCGGGTCACCGCCAAGATGGAAATGGTGGGGAGAGCGATAAAGGACCTCTTTACAGCCGACGGTGCGTCGTCTTCCTAAATTTTGGGAATCGTTAATTTTGTAAGACTGCTGCTCGCGAGCGAGTCATATGTAATTTTTTTTTTATTTTTTTTATTGGTACTTAAGTCATATGTAATTTTTTCAGAATTTAATGAAGGGGATTTTTGCAACAGACGCCGAGTGAGAGCGTTTACTTCCTCCCCCTGATTCCAGGTCGACACCCGGGAACCCTGTTGGACGGCCGACACGGCCCCGTCACCGAGGACGATACTGGCGGGATAATGACCTTCCGTATATGATCGCGATGAGTAATTGTATACAGTTTAGCTCCGAGCGCACAACAGATTGTTAAATATCACCGTTGTGCGCGACGAGCAAAACTCGGTAATTGTAGAAAGCGTTGCTTAGCGCGAACAACTTTCATTTCTGTTGCAAGTTGTGCACGCTGAGCAATTATGTGGGATGATTAATTAGTGTCCAGGGGTAAAAGGAAGCTGGTATAAACAAAAGTAGCACTTCTACTAAATAAAGGTCAACAGACGATTTCTCGTGAATATACAGAATAATCTTGTACCTCGTGTATTTATTGTATGTATTACACAGATGCTGTTCCCAAATAAAGATCCTCTGACGCGCGGAGCGATGTGAGCAGATTCGTTGGCCTCGATCAAAATTTATAAACGCGCACAACGTTCACGCCGTTTGCCAGTTGTGCGCGGTGTGTAAATCTATGTATATTACTTTTCACTAATTATTCCCATTAAAATTCATTGTTGGAATTTGATTTAAGCAAGCATCAATGTATATATCACGAATCAAAAGTATGTAATGGGCTGCAAATGTATCACATTAAATGACATTGTATTAAGGTCTGTGTAATGGGCTGCAAATGTATCACATTAAATGACATTATATTGAGGTCTGAATTCCAACAAACTACAACATTTATGCATTCCAATGAACATAACACTCCATCTCCGCCGTTCTCTTGTTCGCTGCATCTTCTGCTTTATACTTCTTTGACTCAATGAACATCCTTTCAATCTCCTCCTGGGTCTACGTGGCACTTATCGTTAGTGATAGTGATCTTATTTTCTGCACACATACTTTCCTCTGTAGAGGCATTCAAGATACCGTCGGCATCTATCTCAAGGCAAACCATGACACTTCGAACACCCTTGGGAGCAGGAGGGATACCAGCAAGTACAAACTCCCCTAGAAAAAGATAGAATAAAAAAGTAAATATAATTAGACTTAGATAGATATAAGATAGAACAGTTGTTATCATCAAGCAGTTATGTATGCAATGATTCTGAACGGAACTTACGAAGGGTCAAAGAATTTTTGCAAGTTGGCATGGACGAGAATAAAGCTGTAATGATTGCAAGAACATGCGAAGAGAAGCAAAAGAACATCTTCGCGACGAAAATGAAGCTGTAATGAAGAAGAACAGATCATGCGAAGAGGAGCAAAAGAACATCTTCGCCGCCATATAAAGGTGATGTATACAATTTCTGCATCACGGCACTTGCCGCTAGTATATTGGCCATCTTTGTGTGCTGTAGACGACGCACTCATGAACAACAACAAAATTACAAATTTGAAGAAAAAACAATGTATTAGAAGAATCAGAGAGAATCAGTTAAAGGAACTATAATCACCTGGGGTAGTGGTTGATGAGGTCTGGTGGGTACGGAAACCATATACAGACGAGTTGGACTGACCAAGTACGAGGATGGAAACACCGTAGAGTAACAGTTCGTGCTCGTGAATATATGGCAGATGGATACCAGCCAGACGTTGTTCCAACTAGTATCCGAGTGCGGTGGTGCGCGAAGAGAAAAATTGTTTGAAGGTAGACCTTTTTATACTCAACGCGCACAACGGCAAAAAAAACATCTGGTTTCGATTAGCAAAAGAGAAAAATCTAAATACACAGATACTCTTGCGGTGCATGTCCAAGTTTTTCCAAAAAAAACATACAGCATCATATCAGAAGACAGTAACTGTGACAAATCACAGTATAGTTAATAGTTTTGCTTAGTGGACACAAGGGTCACTACTTTTGGACGCAGGGCGGGCTGATTAACTTTGAGCAATGGAATACAGTTTTGCTCATACGACAAGTTCTCATGCCGTGACCGTGTCTCTTGGGGATATTGCAGTTATGAGCAGCTCCAATAGAGATTCTTCACATTTTTGCAGTTATGGCACGCGTAAGAAATTCTTCTGAGCATGGAAACAAATGAGGATGCACAGTTTCAGAGAAGATTGCGCAGTTTGAGAGCCGATACCTTGGAGGCACCTTCAAGCTGATGGCAATGTGAAGCATTCGAAAACATCGTGTGCTTCTTCTGAAGGAGCCAACACCATCGTTGATGATATCTGAAGTAGCAGACTCCATCTTTGATGCCCATATAAATGTGACGAATTCAATTTCAGCAACACGGCAATTGCCGCAAGTTTATTGGCTATCTTTGTGTGTCGGAGACGAAGCATTCAGTAGTAAGAACAAAAATTTAGCATGTAAAAGAAAATATAGTGTATAGGTATTATAACCATATAGAACACTATCATCGAGAGGAGTAGTGGTTGACGATGTCTAGAGGGAAGTGAATCACTTTATATAGACGAATTGGACTGGGTATGGTCCGCATGGATGAGGCTGAGACTACAGTTGGGTTACTGTGGGCTACAGAAATTGACGCCAACAAAATTGATTGCCTCTAAGAAAATTGCTCAAAGCGCAAAACGGGTAAAAATATGGCAGTTGTGCGAGTTGAGCAAATTATTTATGTTTATACAATATTACTCATAAATCCATTTATAGCGATGTGAACGCCCCAAATCAAACAGCGTGACCCATGAGTATCAACACTTAAATGTCCGTACACCTTATTCTGTACACCCATCCATTTATATCTTATTCTGTAAACAGTAAGATATGTGTTTCTTATCACTTAAATGTCTGTACACCCATCAGTCTGAATATTATTTAATTCTCCCCCAATTTTGTGTTTTCTTTATTATTGGGATTTTTTATTGAACGTTGTGCGCGCTGAGGTAATTAATTATGGGAATTTTGTATAGAACGTTGTGCGCGCAGAGTAATTATTCGTTACGACTGTTTTGCTCAACGCGCACAGCTGGGTGTATTTTGATCCGATGTGCGCGCTGTATTATATTTTATAAATGTATACCTTTTTAAATACCATGCACAATCCGCACTAAGACGCAAATTTAAACAAATCAAAGAAATGTGAATATTTTTGCTATCTTATTCTGTAAACTGTCGGATATGTGTTGTCTTATCACGTAAATGTCTATATTCCCATCAATCAACTGCTCCGCATTTTATTTGCATCAATTTTGATTTTTTTAACTGGCATGTCAGTCTCAACATTAATTAATTCTCCACCCAATTTTGTGTTTTCTTTATTATTGGGATTTTTTATTCAACGTTGTGCGCGCTGAAGATATTAATTATGGGAATTTAGTATTGAACGTTGTGCGCGCTTGGTAATTATTCGGACGACCGTTTTTCTCAACGCGCACAGCTGGGTGTATTTTGATCCGTTGTGCGCGCTGTATTATATATCCAAAATGTTTACAATTTAAAAACCCCGCATGGTGCGCACTAAAACTAAAATTTTAACAAATCAAAGAAATGTGAATATTTTTGCAGTCTTATTCTGTAAACTGTCAGATATGTGTTGTCAAATCACTTAAATTTCCTTACACCCCATCAATCAACTTAAATTATATTTGCATCAATTATGATTTTTTTTTCTTCCATGTCAGTATGAACAGTAATTAATCTACAAATATTTTGTGTTTCTTCTTTATTATTGGGATTTTTAATTGAACGTTGTGCGTGCTGAAGTTATTAATTATGAGGATTTTGTAATGAATGTTGTGCGCGCAGAGTAAGTATTCATTACGACCATTACGCTGAACGCGGACAGCTGTGTATATTTTGTTCCGTTGTGCCCGTTGTATTATATATTCTAAATGTATACCTTTTTATATACCTCGCACTAAGGGACAATTTAAACAAATCAAAGAAATGTATATCTTTTTGCTGTCTTATTCTGCAAACAGTCGGATATGTGTTGTCTTATCAATTAAATGTATTGAACGTTGTGCGCGCTGATGTAATAAATTATGGGAATTATGGGAATTAAATTTATTGAACGTTGTACGCGCAGAGGAATTATTCGTTACGATCGTTTTGCTCAACGCGCACAGCCGGGTGTATTTAAATCCGTTGTGCGCGCTGTATTATATTTTATAAATGTATACCTTTTTATATACCCCGCACTAAGGATCAAATTTTAACAAATTAAAGAAATGTAGATATTTTTGCTGTCTTATTCTGAAAAAAGGTCTGATATGTGTTGTCTTATCACTTAAATGTCCATCAATCAACTATTGCGCATCAGATAATTCAATGGGATTTTTTATTTAATTCCCCCAATTTGAAGTGACTCTGACATTAATTAATTCCCCCAATTTTGTTTTCTTATTTATTATTGGGATTTTTTATTGAACGTTGTGCGCGCTGAAGTTATTAATTATGGGTATTTTGTTTTGAACGTTGTGGGCGCAGAGTAACTATTGGTAACGTCCACTTTTCTCAACGCGCACAGCGGGGTGTATTTTGATCCGTTTTGCGCGCAGAGCAATTATTCGTTACGAACGTTTTGCGTGTAATTTGATCAGTGCTCGCAACCTTACCTAATGTTGCCCATATGGCGTGATGATTAACTGTGGGTAATAGAGCATGTAATACAGTTTTGCTCAGCACGCACAACGGTCATGGCATCTGACTGTTGTGTGCGATGGTCTATTGTGTTTAATTGCATACAGTTTGGCTCTGCGAGCAAAAGTTGAGTGATTTGGGTAATGGTTGATAACAAGAAACTGTTTTGCTCATCGCGCACAGCGGTCAAACAAATCGATACGAACGTTGTGCATGCTAGTAACTGTGTGCACACGTAAATAGTTTATCACAACATATAGCATGAGCCTGTTGTGCGCCCTGGGGAATTTATAGTTAGGTGAACAGTGTTTGATCAGAATATATATGTCGGACATTGACTCAAGTAAGCATCAATGTATATATGACCTTATATCAATTTTGTATTGTCCTGTAATTGTATCAAATTAAATGACATAGTATTAAGGTCTGAATTCTAACAAACTACAGCATTATGCATTATAATATACATAATGCATAAATGTTATTTATAGTTTGGTAAACAATTTTGCTCAGTAATATCAACGTCGGACATATATATCACCTATATCATTTTTGTATTAGGGTCTGAATTCCAAAATACTACAACATTTATGGATTATTCTGTACATTACACAAAAAAGTTGAAACTACAGCTAAACATTTTGCAACTTTACAGTTTGGAACTGGTATGAAATTCAATCACGGGAATATCCTAATGGTACATTGAATCCCACTACGCAAAACTGTTCACAGTGACAGAGTCATGCTGAACAGCTCAAGCAAGATGGCATTTATGATCAGCTCCAATAGCACGCACCATCATCACTAGCATCCAGATCGTCCATAACGGTATAAGTAGCCACTCCTTTAACGAAGTTGGCTGATCTGGATTCTTCAGCGCATGCCACTGTATGCGTTGAAGAAGCATCAATTATGAACGATAAAAAGCATATTTAAGTAAAAAAATAGGGTATAAAGACATGCAACTTTACGTTTAGGGACTGATATAAAAATATATCACGGTTGCTTCTTCTCGGAAGAATCCGCTGCTGTAGTAGAACATATGAAGGAGCAAATAACATCTTCCAGTACACGTCAATTGCCGGTAGTATATTGTTCATCTTTGTGTGTTGAAGACGAAGCAGTGAGGAACAACGGGAAATATTTAGCATTGTGAAGAAAAAATAGTGTATGAAGTAGAAACAGATAGAATTAGGTAGAATACTATCATTAAGAAGTGGAGTGGTTGACAAGGTCTAGTGGGAAGAGAGGCTATTTATAGACGAATTGGACTGGCCCATTGATGAGGACGATAGACTACAGTAGAGTCACTGTGCGTGATATTGTATTGGACATAAAGACGAGTGAATCTACAACAAACTGTTTCAGCCAGATGATGTTCCCAAGAAGGTTTGGACTTTACGGTGCGCGTTGAGCAAACTTGAAGGCCAATAACAAAATTGCTCAACGCGCACAACGGGGAAAATAATGGCTGTTATGCAAGATGAGCAAATTATTTATGTTTGTACAATATTACTCAAGGCATTTTTAAGTATGTAATTTGTTGTTCCGCTAAATTGTTTTACACTAAATTTTTTATTTTTTTTAAGTTAATGGATCATGCTTCTACATAATCTTTCCCAAGGCACTTTTTATTTCAAAGTTTAGGGTTCCAAGGCATTTCTCCCCTAAATTTAATCTTCACAATCTTTCCCAAGGCACCTCTAATTTCAAAGTTTAGGTTCCCATGGCACGTCCCCCCCAAATTTAATCTCCACAATCTATCCAAAGACACTTCTAATTTCAAAGTTTTGGTTTCCAAGACACTTTTCCCACTAAAATTTAAGTTTTCCAACTAAAATTTTCATAAAATCCAATCTTAGCCATTGATTTCCCAGGATCAAATCCTAGCCACTCTTTATCTTGTCCTGGTCAGCCCTAGAATTCAAAAAACGAGTTTGGCTCCTCGCGCAAAAAGGTCACAAATACGTGCAGTTGTGTGAACTGAGTAATTGTAGATAATCAGATACGGGTATGCTCACAGACCGCACATCGGTCAAACTCATTATGTGACCGATGTGCGCGCTGAGTAATTGTGTGCAAACGTAAATGTTTTATCACAACGTATATAAGGACGGTCACAATTTATGCCCGTTGTGCTCGCTGGGTAAATCATATAACGGTAAAAAGTTTTTACATAGGTAATATCAATTTTGGACATTGATTCAAGTAAGCATCGATGTATATATCACATATATCAATTTCATAATGTCATGCAATTGTATCAAATTAAATGACAGTGTATTAAGGTCTGAATTCTATCATACTACAACATTTATACGTTACACTGTACATACCACAACAAATTTGAAACTACATTTCGTACATAATGACATAAAACACCAAAGAATATCTACCCACAAACACTCTTCTCCGTCGATGATCAAAAATACAATATAAGACAAGAGAAAGGCTTGTGCGCCAAAGGACCGGCCACCTCAAAAACCTGGAGGCGGAGGCGGAGGCGGAGGTGGTGATGGTGGCGCAACAGTATGGATGTCTCTAGGAGAGGGCACCAGAGTCTCCATCTTCTCTTGTATGTTCGACATTATGAGCATCATAGTGTCGAAGTCGCTACGCAGAAGTGAGATCGCCAGATTGGTGTTGGAGAGATGGGTTTCAATTTCTCCTAATCTACGAGTAAAGTTCACCGGCTGATGGGAGGATAATGAAGCAGCAGATGCAGGGCTTACATTACCTATGAGTATATCCTTAAGCTGACGTTGTTCATCTGTAAGTACAGAGACAAACGTAGTAAGCTCCTCAAGTTTGCTACGGAGGTTGTGCAGAACAGAGTCCTGACGGCGAGACATCCCATCCATAGAGAGGAGGCCGTTATAACTGTTGTCCTCGAGTGGGGCTTTTTCAGCCGGAGATGGAACTGATGAACCTGCATGTAAAGGAGGAAACGCAGGAGGAGGCAACAGCACATTGTGTTCACCTTGAGTTGGACCAAGCGAAAGCGAATCACGCAGAATGGGTCTATAGGCCGGGAACGATGAGGGAAGGGGATCAACGTGTTCAGGTGACGGTGAATCATCATCACTAACTCCCCAAGGGTCAGAAAAAGTCGACTCACGAGATCGTTTTGGCGGCATGAAGAAACCCGAGTACGAAATGCGAGAGTGTTGAGATGAAGAAGAAAACGGAACGACAGATCAAAGGAAAGAGGAATGAAATTTTCCGCGAAACCCCTCGTCTACTGACTCCACATATATATAATGATTGGTTATTTTAATCTCAGCCGCTGGATTACATATGGAAGTGGAACTGACTAAAACGATCTCATCAGACGACTGGGGTAAAGCATCCGTTCGAATGGGCAAAAAAAATCGTAATTAAGGGCTTACATGGAAACCGAGGTTCTACTTGACTCATTCTCCAGTTACCACACGTGAACATTGTTGAGAAGAAAGCAGAATCATTTACTGGCATCATTACGTACCTCCGAAATAAGATTGTACGAGATGGCGGTTGTACTTTCATCATTACGTGGCATACCGATTGCGTCTCGCAACCGATCTATAAATATCTATTGTTTAGTAGCCACTGCACGTTCAGGAGCGATGTGTATTCAAACGGAACGTGAATGCCCATGAGGTGCACGTATATCGTTCCAGCCTAGAGCCGCCGATTGGCACCCGATATATTACCTCGGCCTCCACCTTTACGGCAGTAGTCCTCTCTATTGACAGGGAATCCTGAGAAAAAGGCGGGAACCGATATAATGGAGCCGGTGCAAAGGCAGGAGCGATGTGCATTCATGATTCAACCGGAACGTGAATTCCCATGAAGTGCACGTATATCGGTCCAGCCTAGAGCCGCCGTTTGGCACCCGATCTATTACCTCGGCCTCCACCTTTACGGCAGTAGACCTCTCTATTGACAGGGATTCCTGAGTAACAGGCGGGAACTGATATAATGGAGCCGGTGCAAAGGCAGGAGCGATGTGCATTCATGATTCAACCGGAACGTGAATGCCCATGAGGTGCACGTATATCGGTCCAGCCTAGAGCCGCCATTTGGCACCCGATCTATTACCTCGGCCTCCACCTTTACGGCAGTAGACCTCTCTATTGACAGGGATTCCTGAGTAACAGGCGGGAACTGATATAATGGAGTCGGTGCAAAGGCAGGAGCGATGTGCATTCATGATTCAACCGGAACGTGAATGCCCATGAGGTGCACGTATATCGGTCCAGCCTAGAGCCGCCGTTTGGCACCCGATCTATTACCTCGGCCTTCCACCTTTACGGCAGTAGACCTCTCTATTGACAGGGAATCCTGAGTAACAGGCGGGAACTGATATAATGGAGCCGGTGCAAAGGCAGGAGCGATGTGCATTCAACCGGAACGTGAATGCCCATGAGGTGCACGTATATCGGTCCAGCCTAGAGCCGTCGTTTGGCACCCGATCTATTACCTCGGCCTCCACCTTTACGGCAGTAGTCCTTTCTATTGACAGGGAATCCTGAGTAACAGGCGGGAACTGATATAATGGTGCCGGTGCAAAGGCAGCAGCGATGTGAATTCAACCGGAACGTGAATGCCCATGAGGTGCACGTATATCGGTCCAGCCGAGAGCCACCGTTTGGCACCCGATCTATTACCTCGGCCTCCACCTTTACGGCAGTAGTCCTCTCTATTGACAGAGATTCCTGAGTAACAGGCGGGAACTGATATAATGGAGCCGGTGCAAAGGCAGGAGCGATGTGCATTCAACCGGAACGTGAATGCCCATGAGGTGCACGTATATCGGTCCAACCTAGAGCCGCCGTTTGGCACCCGATCTATTACCTCGGCCTCCACCTTTACGGCAGTAGTCCTCTCTATTGACAGGGATTCCTGAGTAACAGGCGGGAACTGATATAATGGAACCGGTGCAAAGGCAGGAGCGATGTGCATTCAACCGGAACGTGAATGCCCATGAGGTGCACGTATATCGGTCCAGCCTAGAGCCGCCGTTTGGCACCCGATCTATTACCTCGGCCTCCACCTTTACGGCAGTAGTCCTCTCTATTGACAGGGATTCCTGAGTAACAGGCGGGAACTGATATAATGGAGCCGGTGCAAAGGCAGGAGCGATGTGCATTCAACCGGAACGTGAATGCCCATGAGGTGCACGTATATCGGTCCAGCCTAGAGCCACCGTTTGGCACCCGATCTATTACCTCGGCCTCCACCTTTACGGCAGTAGTCCTCTCTATTGACAGGGAATCCTGAGTAACAGGCGGGAACTGATATAATGGTGCCGGTGCAAAGGCAGGAGCGATGTGCATTCAACCGAAACGTGAATGCCCATGAGGTGCACGTATATCGGTCCAGCCTAGAGCCACCGTTTGGCACCCGATCTATTACCTCGGCCTCCACCTTTACGGCAGTAGTCCTCTCTATTGACAGGGATTCCTGAGTAACAGGCGGGAACTGATATAATGGAGCCGGTGCAAAGGCAGGAGCGATGTGCATTCAACCGGAACGTGAATGCCCATGAGGTGCACGTATATCGGTCCAGCCTAGAGCCGCCGTTTGGCACCCGATCTATTACCTCGGCCTCCACCTTTACGGCAGTAGTCCTCTCTATTGACAGGGAATCCTGAGTAACAGGCGGGAACTGATATAATGGAGCCGGTGCAAAGGCAGGAGCGATGTGCATTCAACCGGAACGTGAATGCCCATGAGGTGCACGTATATCGGTCCAGCCTAGAGCCGCCGTTTGGCACCCGATCTATTACCTCGGCCTCCACCTTTACGGCAGTAGTCCTCTCTATTGACAGGGATTCCTGAGTAACAGGCGGGAACTGATATAATGGAGCCGGTGCAAAGGCAGGAGCGATGTGCATTCAACCGGAACGTGAATGCCCATGAGGTGCACGTATATCGGTCCAGCCTAGAGCCGCCGTTTGGCACCCGATCTATTACCTCGGCATCCACCTTTACGGCAGTAGTCCTCTCTATTGACAGGGATTCCTGAGTAACAGGCGGGAACTGATATAATGGAGCCGGTGCAAAGGCAGGAGCGATGTGCATTCAACCGGAACGTGAATGCCCATGAGGTGCACGTATATCGGTCCAGCCTAGAGCCGCCGTTTGGCACCCGATCTATTACCTCGGCCTCCACCCTTACGGCAGTAGACCTCTCTATTGACAGGGATTCCTGAGTAACATGCGGGAACTGATATAATGGAGCCGGTGCTAAGGCATGAGCGATGTGCATTCAACCGGAACGTGAATGCCCATGAGGTGCACGTATATCGGTCCAGCCTAGAGCCGCCGTTTGGCACCCGATCTATTACCTCGGCCTCCACCTTTACGGCAGTAGTCCTCTCTATTGACAGGGATTCCTGAGTAACAGGCGGGAACTGATATAATGGAGCCGGTGCAAAGGCAGGAGCGATGTGCATTCAACCGGAACGTGAATGCCCATGAGGTGCACGTATATCGGTCCAGCCTAGAGCCGTCGTTTGGCACCCGATCTATTACCTCGGCCTCCACCCTTACGGCAGTAGACCTCTCTATTGACAGGGATTCCTGATTAACAGGCGGGAACTGATATAATGGAGCCGGTGCAAAGGCAGGAGCGATGTGCATTCAACCGGAACGTGAATGCCCATGAGGTGCATGTATATCGGTCCAGCCTAGAGCCGCCGTTTGGCACCCGATCTATTACCTCGGCCTCCACCTTTACGGCAGTAGTCCTCTCTATTGAC
Organism: Scilla litardierei; assembly: GCA_030789695.1. Classification (NCBI taxonomy): domain Eukaryota; kingdom Viridiplantae; phylum Streptophyta; class Magnoliopsida; order Asparagales; family Asparagaceae; genus Scilla; species Scilla litardierei. The sequence continues at coordinate 63,730 of JAULAV010008038.1, read as the reverse complement.
AGGGATTCCTGAGTAACAGGCGGGAACTGATATAATGGAGCCGGTGCAAAGGCAGGAGCGATGTGCATTCAACCGGAACGTGAATGCCCATGAGGTGCACGTATATCGGTCCAGCCTAGAGCCGCCGTTTGGCACCCGATCTATTACCTCGGCCTCCACCTTTACGGCAGTAGACCTCTCTATTGACAGGGATTCCTGAGTAACAGGCGGGAACTGATATAATGGTGCCGGTGCAAAGGCAGGAGCGATGTGTACTCAAACGGAACGTGATCGTCAAGGTAATAGGTGCAGTCAAGAGAAAGGGCTTTCTCCTCTCTTCCAAGAGAGTCTTCAACACACAACACACTTCTCCTTCAAGTTCTACTTCAAGGCATATGGGATTGTAAGTGTTGCTTTCATAATTTCATAACTTTCGTTATTTTGTTTTTGTGCTAGGTTTCCGAGAGCGGTTTGCTTACTCACAAGTTGTAGGAGTGAAGGACATCGATTATATTCGATTTCACTTGTAGGGTTGCTACAAGTGGGTTTAAAGGCAACCTCAAGTTAGTGTTCTAACTTGAGTATCCGGAGGTATCCGGGTGGAAGGGACGTAGGATAACCGGGAACAAGGCGGGAAGTTACTTGGGTAATCCGAACACTTGAAACATAATTGCGTGTGCATTTGTTTATTATTTGGGTTTAATTTTAATTCCGCACTATATTTGTTGATCATACATCATATATATGTGTGAATTTTGTGATATGGTCTCCATGTATGCTATATCTATATGTGTTGTGATTTGAGACGTTAAGTTTCCTTCGTGTATCTCAATGTTGATATTGGACTTTCGTTCCTCTTATCACCTAAGTTTATAATGTGGTTTTATGATTTTTATGATTTTATATTTATATATATTTAGATTCTTATTTGGCACGATTGTTGTTATTTTACTGCCGCCTTTTGGATAATGCCATAGGGGGATCGAAATAAACAAACAGAATCGTAATGAATGTTCTATGTATGGTCTAATAAACAGACATACAAAAACTGGATGTAGGTTTCTACACTGTTTTTTTATACACCGGAAGTTGCTACATTGACTCTCCAAATTTGGCTGGCCCTGTAGCAAACCGGCAAATTGATTCCTGTTTTGCAGGGCGGTTGATGGAGGGAAAACGCCATATTTGGCGTGTTGTTGCAGTGTGGTTTGGAGATGATATAACCGGCCAACTTCCGCTTAGACTTGCATGGAGTCGTCGAATATAGCTTAATTCACGTAAACTAAATATGGGAAAAAATACCTAATTAAATGTCACATCATCTACCAACTAGATTCAATGGGGTTGGATAGTGGGGTGTCGAGACTCGAGAATATATTGTGGGGCCCGCTAAACAGTCTGCGGACCTTCGCGTTCGAATGTTGTTAACTGGGCAATTTGCAGTAGGTTTCGCGTCGTTCCGCTGTGCTGCGTTGAAATATTCTATCTTTTTCCCTCTGTGGGCTCCACTTTAATGTGTCACTATTAATAAGACGAAAAGCGATGGTACGTAGTGATGGAAATTGCGGATGAGGTGAGAGGTTGGTGGGACCACAAACAAGAATTCGACCGGTCATCTACTCATCCAACTGCCGACTTTGCTGGAACTTTGTTTGAGAAAAGTTTTTCACGTCAGCGCCATATCAGCGAATATTTGTATCCATTCTGACAAATAAAACATTTTAGTCGTTTAATATATCTCCTCACACAACTGTATACAGTAATGCCATATGTGCGCGATGAGGAAATTCGTATAATAAATCCAAATATTCGACCGCGCACAACTATCCCACATTTACGCATATACTGCGCGTGACTAAATTATGTTTGCTCACCGCGAACATCGGTTCAAATTTTGCCGCGTTTTGCGAGCTCAGTAATTAATCCGCCGTTTGTTTATACTTGTAATAACAAACGGAAGAGCGAGAGAGTCAAGAAGCAAGATGGCCACCCATAATGGAGGACCCGGCAAAAAATTTGAGTTGCCGCCAAACTCGGAGTATTAATGTAGCAGACCGCAAAAAAACGCCGCGAAGACCCCAGAAAACCCCTCCATGCGTCCGGTCAAGTGGAGGATATTTATCCCGCCAAATTTGGGGATATATCACCATTCACCATGATTTGTGCCTTCACTGCAGATATGGCTGAGAAATCGTGTCAGTGGGACGAAGAAACTTTGCAAGGCCAGTCTTCAGAGGGAAGAAGAGACGGTGACGTAGCTGATAACCGTTCCCTTCATGACAGGGGGGATGTGCGGCCGCAGTTGCCTGAGACTCCCCTAAGGGATACGTGGCCATGGGGAGGTCTCGTTCCGGCAGGCTATGTCCCCCCGGCGTACGAGGGGGCATTGCTGTTGAATCCACCCACTGACGTTCCATCGGAAGGTACTAGGGGGAACCGTCACCGACCCTTCTTCCCCGTCTGGGACGGCGAGTCTGCATTGGTGGATAGGGGGGTGGCCAGTCGGCTGGTGGAGAACTCCATCCTTCCCATTGACCAAAGTGTCGTGGGTCAAATTGACATTGAAAGGCTCGCTAACTCAGTCGTTTATGGCAGTTACCAGGTTAAGTACTAATGTCGTCTCGTTGTGCTGTTGCCTTACTCTTACAGTCTTACTTATCCATGATTCCTTGCAGACATCATTGGTCGGGGCGGAACTGCGTCGCCGAGTGGTGCAATTGTTGATTGCCGACCGGAAAAAGGCGGTTTCCTTCGAATCTCAACTTAAGGATTTGAAGGAGCAGCTGATGAAAGAGAGAGACCGCAGATCTCAGGCGGAGTGGGAGGTTGCGAAAGCTAAAGATCGGGTGGCCTCTATGTCAGCGGTTCGGAAGAGCTCCGAAGAGCGATGGTACGTAGAGAAGAGCAGTCTCCTGGCTCGTATAGCCGAGTTGGAGAGAAACTCGCTTCCTCCAAACTCGATTGCAGACGTGAGGCATGAGGCTGAGGCGAGGAAGCGTCAGCGATTTGGTCGGGAGTCCGGTGGAGGATCGGCCCAAACGTAGGACGGTTTGGCTACCAACGCCCCCTCCAGTGAGGCGTCTGTGTGAATCGTGGCCATCTTTTGAGAGGTGAACATGTGATGGTTTACGCGTTAGTAATGAACCCCGAACATTCAATTGGCAATGAACACCGTCTGGTCCAGTCTTTTACCGCTTGTTAGTTTAATTATCTGTTTGCCAACCATTAGCGATCTTCGTACACCGATTGCTTAATTTCTTGTGGATATTAAAACTATTAGCATACAGCCATCATAGAAATGGTCAAGGATGGTGTGAAATATCGAAGTTTCCCGGGAATATACTTAGTGCACGTGAACTGCGTTGGAATTGAGCTTAGCATCACAGTGAACCAGATATACAATTTTTTTCTCATTGCTCACACCGGTCCCACCTTTTACCTGATGTGTATGGATGAATCTGATTTGTCAGTGTGTTTCATTGGAGTCATTTTCTCCAGCATTCACATAGCCTCTACATGCATCGAGATTGTTACGTATAGAGGTTTCCTTTAAGCGAACTTGGGATATTGGACTTATGCCATAGATTCAAGTAGACCATCGTCAAGGAGAGAAAGATTCAAGAATACGCAGAGGTGGAAATCACTTCATGCAACATAAATAACACATTTACTACTGTATAAGGTCTTCAACATCACTAACATACCAAAGCACACAATTATGAGTCCAACTCTTAGCATTCTCCTTTATGTCCGTTGTGCGCGGTGAGCAAATTTTTAATGCTGTAACATAAATTGCTCAAAGCTCACAACGGGCAAAATTATGCCAGTCGTGCGAATTTAGCTACTGTATCCCATAACATAAATGATCAAAGCGCATAACAAGCAAAGACATGATGGCGCGTTGAGTTCCCGTTGTGCAGAAATCCCATAGATTTTGTACAAAAATCCCAAAAAATTCAGTATATTCTTTCATTATAAACTCAGTCACTACATTTGCACAAAATTATAAATTCAATGCTCTGATGATACGGTAATTACAGTGGGAAATTTGCCTACATCTTTACAGAATAATGTCTCGAATTGTCGCATCCTCTCTTCAAGGCCTTCCAGCCATCCTTCGGCCTCAGGCAGGCGGTTAGCCTTCCATTGCCTTATTACCGGTGGGACCGGGCTTCTATCTTTAAGTTGAATATTTACAAAGTGATTATTATTTACAAAACCTATGGTGAAGGGACCACGTTTCGTACCTTGGTGTGGTCCTGATCTTAACGGAAAAAATGAAAGACATTGTTGCATTGACAGCAGATGTATTACACAGTTATAACGACTTGAGATAATATGTCCAACTTCAGGGAAGGTCATCCAATATTGCATCGGGGGGTGGTCACCCATATAGTTAATTGACACTACATGTTCTTGTGCACTTTCCTCACCCATCACCTTTGAGTACACATCATAGTGGTCACGCAGCTCTTGAAGCAATTCTCTTCTGACCACCTTCCACTGGTCCTCTCCCATCCCTAGATGTGAAGATATAGCCCTGTAACCACAGTTCCCATCTGCCGTCACATCTTTGACGGTCGATATATATTTGGCGATTGCAGCGGGGAATTGATCAAGATAAGGTATGCCTCCTTGAACGGCTCTAGCGTCCTTTGCTTCATAATTTGCTGCTGCAAATGAAGCTGTAGCAGAAACCCCAGTCATACTGCCAGATGTCGCGGCTTTGCCAGTTGGTTTCTTTCTAGCAAGTTGAGGAGGAATGGGTGGGGCAGACGTATTTTTGATCCTTTGGGATCGTCTCGGCTGGACACGGCCGACGCTTTCTTGTTTCGATGAGACTTCAGGTGGAATTTGAGCAGAGCAACTAGCCGCATCGCCGAAGTCATGATCAAAATGAGCAGGATGAATGGGGGTGGCTGTTTCTTCATTTGTCAAATTAATATCCCTTTTTCTTCTTCCATTGAACACGACATTAACTTGCGGCTCTGTAATCAGATTTGTCGCCGGGGTAGCTAGCTCCTTCAACTTAATTAACAACTCCTGCTTCATCGGCCCATCAAGTTGAGCATAGAGCATGTGTATACGCTCTAATTCAGCATGTATAAGCCCATCTTCTTCAGACATCAATTCCGGCTTAGCCTCCATGTCTAGCTGCTTCCAATGAGAATTTACGGCATCTAAGGGAATGGGGCGATTTTCCCTTGTGTATTTGCCAATCTCATTGGCACATGGTACACCATAAATCATTCTAGCTAGACAATCACCTGTGCATTGGTCCGTTCCCATAGGGTCAGATTTATCAGCTTCCACAGACATTATCTTCAACGCCGCAGCGGCTGTAAATCCTATCAGCTCCTTGAACAAGAACCCATGCACATTATGTTGCAACATGATCTTAGATTTCTCGAATGATGCCTTGATCTCGATATGCTGCCCCTCTAATGATTCATGTATGGTTGGCCAAGAAGCGGATAAACTGAAGGCCGATGAACCCAATGCCCTTTTAAGCTTAGAATGTTCAGTCTGTGCTCTTTTGGTCTGCCCTCTGTTGGTACTGACATTTCCAAAGTGGAGATTGCCATCTGTCCATACAGAAATAAACTTCTCCTTGTACTTGTCCAACCAAGATGTCTTCACATAGCTCACGACCCTTGTGTAATCTTTGTACTCGGTCTCCAATGCCTTCAGTTTAGCAACATACTCCTCCTCCTTGCGTGCCCCCACCAATAAATTCCAGCTAGAGATGAAACCTAACCATTTTTATTGATCTTCAAAAGAGGGCTGGAAATTTTTGGCAATATTTTTGGATATGTGCATTCTACATATTTGGTGCACCGCAAGGGGAAATTCATGGCCAATGGCATTCATAAGTGCTGGCTCCAGTGCTGACAAAATTACACGTGGCATCCTGTATCCCTACAGCAAAGAGCTCAACTTCCCCAAGGCCCACAAGTAGTTCTCCTCACGTACGGCCTCCGTGTAACAAAATGCCGCTGCGAACTGAATATCTGTGGACGTCACCCCATACATCTCCATCAATGGTGGCCTGTTGCGGTTAGTCTTCAACGCGCAGTCCATAACCAGAATCTCTGGAAATTTTCGTAATAACTCAACCGACTGCGGATGTGCCCAAAATATAGTCCTCACTGCAGTTGTCACTTCGTCCACTTCATGATACACAATGTAATTACGCTGTGTCAGTAGATTAAGGAATAGCTGCATTTCTGCTCTCCAGGCCATTTCCCCTGCCTTCATCCTCTGTCTGGCTTTATAAATAGTGTTGATTGTGGTAGATGTTGCATTATCCTTTTCCTTCAGGTATTTCAAGATTTCCCTTGGCCTAAGCAGTCTATGTGACAAGTCTCTCACCGTGGCCATCTCCCCACCTCCGAACCTCCTCTCATCTGGATGTCGCTCGATGTACATTGCGGGTTTATGGTTGTGATTGCCACGTACAACTGTCAAAATCCACTTATGTGTTGCCACACCATTAGCCCTCAAGTAGAAGGGACATGAACACTTCTTGCTTTGAGTTGATTTTTTGGCCGATATATCCGGCCTGTGTGGCCGATATGTCCCACTTCTTTCACAACAAAAATAATAAGTTGGGACCCTATTGCCCTTTGTACTCATATTTGATGATTTTGTAACAACCAAATTCCCGGTTTTCACACCGACCCCTTTTACCCATTTACCAAGCTCTTCTATGCTGGGGAAAATTTTATTTGTTGTGAACTGATTTGTATAATCTTCATTAACCTCTGAGCCTTCAACAATACGCTGAATTAAGTCCCAGATACCAATATAGTCACTAAATGTTAAGCTTTATTTTCTAGTAAATTAGTCAGTTAACAAAGCAAAATAATTTCAAACCTTTGCTTCTTTGTCCGCTTCATCCCAGATCCCCTCAATGTGTACCGAGCCCATCTCAATCTTCGTAATTTCTACGCAATCATGTTCCAAATGTACATTGCAGCAATAAATTTCTGAAATTATTAAAAAATACCAAATTAATTAGCATCAATTAATGGCTTACCAACTTTACGATGCAGTGCGGCCGCAGTCGAGTATTTTAGGGCACCCCAACCCAATGACACAAATCTTTTGCACTGCCTTAAGGACCTTCGTTTGATATAAGCATGAACTCTTATAGTCTATATACCTCAGCGAATTAGAATAATTTCTGTTGATCAAACCCTATCTCGTTAGCTTTTCCCGCCTTAGGTCACAAAACTGATCGCATATGGAAGCTGTTACGCTGCATTTGTATATACGAATGCGTAGAAATAGTGGTTCATAGTGTAAATTACTCATCGCGAACAGTGGGAGGGCAAAAATGTAAATTGCTCTCCTCTGTAAACCGTCTAGCAGTTTACCCACCGCACACAACCGCGCAAAACACGGACTTGCTCATCGCACACAACCACGCAAAACTGGGAATTGCTCACCGCTCACAGCCACGCAAAACTCGGAATTGCTCAGCGCACACAACCACGCAAAACTCGGAATTGCTCAGCGTACACAACCACTCAAAACCCGTAATTGCTCACCGCACAAAACCGTTTTGGTCAAGTCCACGTGCACATGTGGACGGGTTATTTGCTAGTAATATTTCAAACTAGACTTGTGTACTCAACCAGCACAACAGGTAAATTATTGTAGACCCGATATGACCCGGTAGGACCCGAAATTGTCCCGTGATACCTTCTGCTCGCAGCGAATTGACAGACAATTACACAGATTGCTCACGACGGAATTTCAAACGGCAAGTATTTTCAAAGATCGCTCCAGTCGCCCAGACCGAAATCCAAAAGCATTGATTTTTATTTAATTGCTCGAAGGATACATCACTTAGTCAACTGGTGAGATCAAACAAAGAGCTGAATCGAGAGAAATCGATTTAGGGGTTTTTGACCTAAATTTATCAACATCGACTCTTTGGTACGTCTATACTTTTAAGTACAGTTTATCTGCCTTTCTTATTTTGATTTTACATGCATTCATCCACGGTTGAGGTTGATGAAGTCGGTACAAAAATCCAAGGTAATATTGATTTATCTTCTCGGCAATAATGCATTAAATCTTTGAGGATCAGGTTATGAATTGTTTGATACAGGATACTATGGATTTTACAACCGACTTTACCACCAATCAACTGTTCAAGGATAGAAAAGAGCTGTTTCAGTGGATACAAAACGTCGGGTTAAGTCATGGGCATGTGATTGTTACACGTTCGGGAGATTAAGTAAAACGGCCAAAGGGCATCATGTTGTGTACTTTGCGTGTGAAAGAAGCGGTGAGTATCGAGGACACCGAAAGCTAAAAAAGACCAACCAGCCTGTTAAAACCAAGAAGTGTTCATGTCCTTTCTCATTGCGTGGTTATATGGTGGGCGTGGGCGTTGAGGAGTGGAAGGTAACAGTCGTTTGTGGCAGGCACAACCATGAAGCAGCTAAATATGTCGATGGCCATTCCGATGACGGGACGTTGCAGGGAATGGAGATGGAAACAGTGCGTGACTTGGCGAATAGCAAGGTTCGGCCAGCTGAAATTTTGAAAGTACTGAAGGCAAATAAAAACTTCAGTGCTACCTCAATCAAAGCAATTTATAATGCACGAAACCAGTTACAACGGGGGAAGAAGGTTTGTATTGTAAAATAGTTGAAGGAGTTAGCATCAGCTGATAAAATTGTGGGTGCTGAGAATGTGAAGGCTGTGAATAATGAGGGGGGATCAGAAGGTGGGGGAGGCGTTTTGGGAGAATGCAGTGCCTGCTGAGTTGCAGGAGGAGGATCATACTGGGAAGATGGGTGGGGAGGATGATAAGGTGGATCGTAATGAGGCGGAGCAGACTGCTGGGGAGGAGGATGATGATGATGAGAATGCAGTGGCTAAGGCCTTTGAGAAGGAGCATGAGGTTCTACGTCTTCAAATTTCTACCCTGGTAGCGGAGATTGCTAAGCAGCATGCTGAGATAACGGATACGTCTACATTGACGTGTAAGCCGGGTAAGGGAAGAAGTAGACCGTTGTGGAAACGTACAATAAAGAAGCCGAAACAATCAATTTCACATGATGATAGTGACGAGGACTTGGCTGCCGACATAATAATACCATATTGGAACGCTTTTCCTGAGTGTCTACGACCCCTTATAGTGCATGTCGTAGATGTGAAAGCAGACGGAAACTGTGGTTATAGGGCTGTGGCAGCTCAGTTGGGACTGGGTGAGGACGAATGGAGGCAGGTGAAATATGACTTGCGAGAAGAGATGCAGAACCACGACGGCTTGTACCGGCAACTTATGGGTGCCGTGGAATTTAAAAAGAATGTAGTGGCACTGGGCCATTTGTTAGACCGGCCAAAAGCTAAATGGTGGATGCAGATGCCAGAAATGGCACATGTCATTGCCTCATGCTACGAATGTGTAGTACATATTCTTGCACCTCATCAGTGTGTGACATATTTTCCTTTAAGAACTCCTCCAGTACCCCTATCATCCAGACGCCACATAACGTTGGGTCATGTGAACAATAATCACTTCGTTATTGTTAAACTTGCCCCATATGGTCCTGTCCCTCCGACTTCAAGTATGTGGCTAAGATACCGTTCCGATGTGTCAGCCGGATGGCCGGCTGCTTATGAGGATAGGATGCATCAATTCCAGTCAATAGTATTTGGGCACGATATTGCAACCGTTGACGTTATTGAAATATTGTAGGATAAAACGTTGTATCATTTTACTGTGGATTGTTTATTTCATATTGACAGATTGGTAGCAAGAAATTTTATCATGTCTGCCTAAATGTGCAAATGTTATCATCTGTATGCCGTGCTTTGGTGTATGGTATCTATAAGTTATGCCCAACGATAGACCTACTAATCAAGTTTGCCTCTTACTAACTTTTTGGTGAACGGGTACAAACTGATATATACTGGATTTTGAATGCTTAATAACACACGCAATCTATCCAGATTTTCTTAAGGGTGTTCATTAATACAACTAATGATAGTTATCACGTTGGTATTATATTATTTTATACGTATCAATAATTTTGTTAACATCGGCATAAGAATATGAGGATTCCAATAGAATAAATATTAAAAACAAAATTTAGATCTCCTCAGCGCGCACCGCGGTCAAAATCGTTCTCAGCGTCGCGATTAATAACGATTACCGTTACTAATGTCATGCCTGACAATCCATGTAATATTACTCAGCGCGCAAAACGGTTCGAATCGTGCTAAAATATAACCGTTGTGCGCGCTGAGTAAAATTTGCCAACTAAACCACCGAATTTACTCGAAACGCGCAAAGGGTTAAAATTTTTACCCGTTTTGACCCGTTTGGACCCTCTTTCATCCCTTGATAAATTCTGCTCACCGCCCACAGCCATAACCTTCCACAGATTGCTCAAGGCGGAATATCAAACGGCCAGTTTTTCGTAGATTGCTCAAGGCGCACAGACGGAAATTCCAAAGATTTGATTTTTATTACTGGGCTCGACATTTACATCACAGTGGCAACTACTGCGTTCAAACAAATCGGTGAAGCGAGAGCAATCGATTTAGGGGTTTTCGACCTAAATTTGTCGAAATCGCGATTTGGTAAGTATACAATGTTAAGTACATTTTATTTGATATCCTTGTTACAATTACAATGTGTAGATAGAGGAGGCGAAATTTTTGGTTTTTAATTGCCTGCAGATACAGTTGAGATTGATGGAGATGCTAAAAAATTCGGAGGTAATATTGATTTTTCTTTACGTCAATAATGTAACTAATGTTTGGTTCCCGGTCCAATTAGTTGTATGAATTGTTTGATACAGGTGTATATGGATTATACAGCCGAATTTACAACGCTTCAACGTTTTAAAAGTAGAGACGAACTCTTTCAGTGGATAAAGAGCGTCGGACGACAACAGGGGCATGTGATTGTTACCAGTGCGTCGAGTATGAATAAATCGTCCAATAGGACTCCCGCTGCCTACTATGCATGTGCAAGAAGCGGGAACTACAGGGGACACCGACCAGTACGAAAGAGCAACCGGCCAGTTAGAACCAACAAGTGTGGATGCCCGTTCAAATTGCGTGGTAATGAGGTGGGCGATGGCGGTGAGTGGAGTTTAACGGTCGTTGATGGCAGGCACAACCATCAAGCTGCTAATTATGTCGCGGGCCATTCCGACGACAGGGTGTTGCAGGGAAAAGAGGTGGAAGCATTGCGAGACTTGGCAAATAGAAAGGTGCCGCCGTCAGCAATTTTTAAAGGCCTGAAGGAAACTAAATCCTTCAATGAAACACCAATCAAATCAATTTATAATGCACGTTCCCGATTACTAAGGGGGCAGAGTGTGGGTATGGTAAACAAGTTGAAGGAGTTAGCATCACCGTGTAGAATTGTGGGTGATGAGCTTGTGGTGCATGTGGATAATGTTGAGGAGGAGCAGAAGGGAGATGAGGAGAAGGTGGATGAGGCTGAGGAGGCGACTGCATTGGCTGCTTATTGGCAGGATGATGTGGTGGATCGTAATGCGATGGAGCAGGCTGCTGAGTTGACTGTAGATGATTATGTTATTGGGGAGATGGTGGAGACGGAGGAGACGGTTGCCCTTAACGTGGAGGTGCAGAATGCTGAGGAGGTACTGGTGGAGGATAATGCAGCGGCTGAGACTGTGGAGCCGAAGGTGTATGAGGAGAAGGCGAACGAGGAGGATGATGATAAGGAAGTGGCTACTGATTTGATTGCTGAGGAGCATACTGGGAAGTTGGTGGATACGGCGGGGACGGTGGAACGTAATGTGGCTGAACAGACTGCTGAGATGGATGAGGGGGAGAATGCAGCGGGGGAGAATGAGGAGCCGCAGGAGGATGAGGCGAATGTGGAGGATGTGGAGGATGAGAAGATAGAGGATGCTGGGTTGATGCAAGCTGAGCTTACGTTGGAGTTGGGGGCGACGGTGGAGACGGGGGATCATAATGTGGATGCTCAGACTGCTGGGAGGGAGGAGGAGACGGCTGTGGCCTCGTATTTTGATGAGCACGAGGAGATGGATGGCATGCTTAAACAACTTTCTCCCCTGGTTGATGAGATTTCTGATCATTTTTTGGATGTGACGGAGAAGCCTACAGTTAGGAGGAAGCCTGTTAAGGCTCCACGGTTGCATTCAATTGCGGAGCATAATGCGGCGGCGAAGGAGAAGCCTAAATGGAAGAGGCGGCCTTCGAAGGAAAGTAGTAGGCGTCCGAAACTTCAAATAAAGAAGCCGAAACCTTCGTTTCCCCCTGATGATTATGTTGATGATTTGCCTGCCAACTTCCTCATACCATATTATTTGGATTTTCATGAGAAGCTACAACCCCTCATGGCGGGCGGTGTAGACGTGGATGCACATGGCAACTGTGGGTACAGGGCTGTGGCAGTTCAGTTGGGCTTGAAAGATTCCGAATGGGGGACTGTCAGAGCTGATTTGCTCCGTGAGATGCGGACATACAGCGGCTTGTACAGGCGTGTTCTGAGTGAGGTTTCATATAATAATAATTTGAAGGCAGTGGACTATTTCATTACTGATAAAGGTCCAGGACGGGAAAATTGGATGCAGATGCCAGACATGGGACATGTCATTGCCTCATGCTACAACTGTGTAGTACATTTGATTTCAAATCTTATGTGTGTGACATTTTTCCCATTGAGAAGTCCTCCAGTAAACCGAGCCTCCAGACGCCACATAACGTTGGGTTATGTGAACGGAAATCACTTTTTTATCCTTCAACTTCAACCAGCAGGTGACGTCCCTCCGACTTCAGTTGTGTGGACAAGATCGCATGACCCTGTGGCCGATGGATGGCCGGCTGGTTACGAGCAGAGGATGCAGTCATTCGTTGATAAAGTAAAAGATACGAAGATTGCTACCGCTGATGGTTTTTAGTATCTGTAAGATAAAATGCTTATCAATGTAATAAGTTTTTTTTGGTATAAAAATGGACCACTTTGGTGGATGAAATTTTATCATGGCTTCCGAAATGTGCAAATGTCATCATCGGTATGGATTGATGTTGTGTATCATACCAATTACACCGAGCGCAACACTGCAGTAATATTGCCCGTTTTGCGCTTTGAGTAATTAAGTCTTTACCGACCAAATTGCTCAACGCGCAGAACTGGCAATATTAGTGCCGGTTTTGCGCTCTGGGTATTTTTAATAATATCAAGCTTTGTTCCAAATTGTTATGCGATGAGAATGTGTCATTGTTAGAGTGTCCAATACTCCAAGTGAGAGTAGGGTTATTGTATCATATATGTTATTGTCTGACAAAATTGCTTACCACAAACTCCCATTGATAAGTTTTGCCCGTTGAGCGCCTTTATTAGCCAATTTGTAAGTGGTTACTACAATTGCTCACCATTCACCCCGATCAGAACAAATAATTTTGGCCGGTTGTGCGCGGTGAGCAATTTTGTTAGTGCGAAAAAAAAATCCTCCTCGTCCACTCAATAAAATTTGCTGATATATCCACATTTATTGCTGCTCGCACCGTGCAAATTTTTAATGGTTAACAGAAATGCTCACAGCGCACAACGGCGATATATTATAACCTTTGGTCTTACTAATATTCTAAGAGACCCCTCGAGTCTGCAGATCAGTGTTGGTGAACATACAGAGCAGGGATCGTTAATATACAGCGGATTGCTACCAGCCGGATGTTCTGCTCTATAATGATTAATGCGAGCAACTCCAACCCAAATCTCTAAACCCCCCCCCCTCAAAATGGAATATCTCTAAAAGATGCCATTTTAGAGGATGTGCAACTCCAACCCACCATCTTCAAATCCTATTTTCTCTTTGTTTAAGCTTTACTAATGAAAAATATTTATCATTAAAATGGGTTAATCTAATATATTATTTCTGCATGAAATAAAATTATAAATAATATTAGTCTTCAATGTTAATTTTTTTTAAGTATTTAGTATTTCTTGTTATGTTGTAAATATTTTAAATTTGCTCGAAAAATATCCAATATTGGTATCATGTTGTAGGTATAATTAAGATATTTCCGACGGTACTAAAATTATAAAATTTGGTCATGTGATTTGTAAAATACATTAGTAATAAATAATAATAAGATTTTAATTAAGGTCTAAGTTGTCATTAATGAGAACTTTAGAGATTTGAAGGGGTGAATAGTGCCCCTCCAAATATGAAGGGGCACTATTGCAAATCTCTATCTCTATCTTCATTTTGGAGATGGGTTGGAGCAACGTCAATCTCCATTTTAGAGTTATAGAGATGGGTTGGATAAACTGTAGCCTCTTAAAAAATAGCCCAACGCGCACAACGGGCAAAATACTGCCCTTAGGCTCGGGCAAAATTACGAGCACAACGGGAAAACAACGCGCACAACGGGCAAAAATTACGCGCACAACGGGAAAACAACGCGCACAACGGGCAAAAATTACGCACAACGGGCAAAACAACGCGCACAACGGGCAAAAAGGAAAGCCGGTGGTTCGCTTTTTGAGCATATAAAAGGTAGTTTATCAACAAATGTTAAACGCGCACACACCTAGTAGCCTTATGCCCGGTGTGCGCGTTGAGCAAAGTTTCGACGATAGCCCATTTGCTCAACGCGCCCCGCACCAACTAATTTTGCCGGTTGTGCGCTTTGAGCATATTTGTTGGATGCTGTAATTTTTGTTCCCACAGTTAATCATTCACACTCCTATTTTCATCATACTAAAATTGTGATTCCGCCATATGCCAACGTTTCGACAAATGTTAAACGCGCACACACCTAGTAGCCTTATGCCCGGTGTGCGCGTTGAGCAAAGTTTTGACGATAGCCCATTTTCTCAACGCGCCCCGCACGGACTAATTTTGCCGGTTGTGCGCTTTGAGCAAATTTGTTGGATGCTGTAATTTTTGTTCCCACGGTTAATCATTCCCACTCCTATTTTCATCATACTAAAATTGTGATTCCGCCATATGCCAACAGTCAAACTTCGCTTTTAGAAACTTTACCTAATTGTGATTAAGGCCAATACTTATTCATTCTGAAGACATTTTATATAAAAGCTGATACCTAGTCAATCTGATTCAGAAACTGCATGCAAACCTTTAGATTAACGCTGATACATATTCAAACGGTGACCATTCCAAAATGGCCAACCCATTCTAACATACTGAAGTACGTACAGATACAGATCCAAACAGATACATATCCCTTTACTCTTACAAACTGATACATTTGAGTGTCTTCGCAGATGTTTGCAATGAAGTGGCGCGTGATCTACGTGTTTCCCCCTTCAACTTCCGCGAGTTCATCAGGCGCACATCTTTTGCGTTTATTAACGTCCTTGTAACCTGTAGTCAAGTATGTAGCCGTGTCAAACACAACGCCTGGAACCCCGATTCCCCTGTGGCGATGTACGACACGGGCAATGCGCTCCACATCTACGTTGCAGTTGCCGAATTTCTGCCCTGATCTGCTCAAGATGATTGTCATACCAGATGTTTGCAATGACGTGGAACTTTGTCCTTTGTAGGAGACGCCGTGAATTAAAAAGTCGTCAGACCGTTTCGCTTATTACCGTCATTGCTGTCGTCGTTGTAACATGAAGTCAAGACAAAAGACACCGATTGAAACTCCGTTACCGGAGATGATGTAAAACAACACAGGGTTGCATAAGAAGTTGTGTTTGGGAGTGTAAGAGATCGGAAAGGATAGGATGGAGTGTCTGTGCGTCAAAGATGATGTATAGTGAAACGATGAAGGGTTTGATGGAGGAGATGGAGTGTAGAGATGGAGATGGATATGGAGTGTATAGCAAGACACGCAAAACAAATACATAGCCACAATTCATAATAGGAGGTGTTTCAGAGTGTTTTCTCACTACAGAGCGTTGACCGTGGAGAACCCGGTCAACGTGGTCAAGGGGCCCGCTTTGGGTCCCTCGGGGGCTTCGAATCGGTGCAGAAGGGGCGAGGGGAAGCCTCGGCCCTGGTTGAGACGCTCGGCCTCGGACAGATGTGCTCGGCCTCGGCTGGAAGGGGGACGAGGGGTAGCCTCAGTCGCCCGGGTAGATGCACGGCCGACGGGTGGCGAGGGAGAGTCTCGGACCCGATTAGGACGCTCGGCCTCGGTAGGACGTGCTCGGCCACGGCAGGCTGACGGTGAGGGGAAGCCTCACTGTCCGGTTGATCGAGTGGTCGGAGAGGGGCGAGGGGCAGCCTCGGCCCATTGATCTGTTGTCCACCTGCACAGACGAGAACGCTCGTCAGGGGGCCGGACCTTGGTTCCGGCCAAATCCCCTCCGATGCCTAAGTCAGATAGAGATCTGAGAAAGGAGGCCCGGCGGAGACGGTCCGACTCGTGAGGAGATCGTAACGGCGTCTCTCGGCGCGAGCGGGGGAGGAAGGAGATGAATTGGGGGAACGAGGTCGTTGATGGAGTACCTTAGGTTTTGTTACCTGAGATGTGGTCTCCTTCTTCGTCGTCTTCCTGGCCCTTTTGTAGAGCTCCGGCGTGATCGCCTCTGACCCACGTCCCACGTCCGCCATTGATCGTGCCCCATCAGTCCCTCTCTCGCCTCCGCTCTCTCCGCCATGCCAGCACCTCCCCATTATCGCTCTTTAGTGGTCGCGCGTCCGGGGGAGTGGTTTTCGCAGGAGTGGGCGAGCGACTAACGGGTTATTGGGGCCGGGTCAGATCGAAGTTCGAGAAGGTCCCTTGTAAGGCCTTTGTCGAACGGGCTTTGAGGACGCAGGTGGGCTTTTGACCAGTAGTCGGGCTTTTGGGCTCGTGTTTTACGGGTCTCGGCCAAATAGGCGTAACAATTGCCCCCATCGGTCGGGTTGACCGGCCTCGGCCGGTTCGGCTCGGCCGATGTGACCTCTGCCGATTGTGACGAGCTCGTCAGTCGATGCCGACTCATTTATTAGTCGTCATCATGGGTTGGCCCGTTCGATGTTTTTAAGGCGCGGGTTCCGAAGCGCCGTCGGTCTTCAGATGTCGCCACGTGTAGCGGCAAGCTTATCCCCGCCGCTCGCGGAGTCGCCTTAAGTTCGAGAAGCCGAAGGGTTTGTGAGCCGCCATTGGTGGGGTTGATCAGCTTCGGCTCGCTCAGATCACCCGTTATGTCTCCTGGGATTCCGAGCGGCGCTTCATTCGAGGCGAGGCCATAAATGCCGGTCATGATGAGGCGGATCGATTGGACTTCGACTGGCGCCAATTTCGGAACGCCGCCGACTCTTCGAGCCTCGCCACGCGTTCTTGTCAGGCGCTTCGAATTCTCCCCTGGCATATAAGATCTCCCGTTGTGTTGATCTCCACTTCTTCTTCGCTCCTCCCGGTATTCAGAGCCTTTCAGCAACTCGGAGTTCCCCGTCGCCTTCGCTTCCTTGTCCTCTCCAAACTAGTTGAAAATAGGTAATTCCTCTCTTGCTTTCATCCTATGGCTGCTCTTAGGATAGGCGGTTCCGGCCGGAGGACGAGGGGTCCTCCGGAGTCCGGGCGGGGCGAACCCCGGCTAGGGGAGTCTGATTCCCCCGCCGGGAGTCGTTCTCTTCAAAATAAGGGGAAGGAGAAACTTTTTCCAGACTACGCCCGTGATGATGTGGCGTTGGCTGCCGTACGGCTTAATGTGCCCCCGGTTGTCCTCCGTACGCCGTCGAGGACCCCTCCTTCGGTGGCGGCGGAGATCCGGGAAAGATATCTCTGCTTCCCATACGAGGTTCGGGTTCCATTTGTCGACGAGCGGATTTGCCTTCCGAGGAGCAATGAGGTCGGCGTCTACGTTGAGATGTTCCGCCTGGGTCTTCGCTTCCCGCTCCATCCCTTCTTCATCCAGGTCATGGAACATTTCACAGTGTCCCTGTGTCAGTTCACCTCGTGTTCGATCGCGGTACTGACGGGCTTCGTGACGCTCTGTTGTACCCGTGGTCTGGAGCCGACTCTCCCCCTTCTCTTCTACTTTTATCAGGCCCAGACGGTCGGTCCGGGGTCATGGCTGCTACTCCGAGCTCGTTCGAGGAGGGAGTGCCTGATCGGGTTACCCCGCTGGTCAGGGGATTGGAATTTGGATTATGTCTTCGTGGTCTTCTTGGGTGAGGCCCAGATTCTAACAAGCTGGGGCAGTTCTGACCATTCTTGCCCGTCGTTAGTTCTCTCGGACGTCGACCGGGCAGCCGCTGCGCTTCTGTTGGCTCTTCCTTTGGAAACGAAGTCCATTTGGTATTTGCTGGACGACCTACTCCTGAAGGCCGTCTTGTGGTCTCCGGGTAGGTCGCTTTTTCATCCCTGGATTGCCCTATGACTCATCCTAATTTCGGTCTCCTTTGCAGGGATGGCTGGCCGCGAATTCGTCCGTGACGTTGACGAGCTGATCCGTCGTGGAGCCGCTCGGAGCCGAGGTAGTACCTCTGGAAGGGCGCCTCGGAGGACTGTTGAGGAGGAAGTGCGCCGAGCTGAGCCTGCCGTGGGTAAGGTGGCGGCCGCGCCTCCCGCCTCCTCTTCTGGCGATCCCCTTCCGGGGGGGTGAGGATGGTGCGAGGCGGAAGCGTTCCCCTCCGGTGCCTTCAGAGCCCCACGGTGGAAAGAAGAGGAAGGAGGACGTGGATCCCTCCGGCCCGGCAGGTTCCGCGCTTCCCGTGGCGACCGCCGGGGATCCTTCGATAGCTTTGCCAGCCACCCCCCTCGCAGCGTCTTCGCCCGTATCACCAGGGGTCGGGGCCTTGTTGGCGAGCGACTTGGCTTCGATTGTCGTCCCTGGGAGTTCGATGTTTGCTGACCGAACCGTGGCTCAGCAGGTTGCCGAGGTCTCCGTCCCTCCCCGGGACCGCAGCCTCCTCAAGAAGATCCCGGCCGACAAGATGTCGGATTCCTTGGTCTGGATCCTCCAACAGGTTCGGTTATCTTTCTATCCTCTCCTTCTCTTTATCCTCTTCTTAGCCCATGTCTCGTCTTCTCAGGGTTCAGCGCTCGCTGTGGAGTTGCAGTGTCGAGCCGTCCGCTTGAGGGAGCTGGAGGAGTCCTCCATGA
Organism: Scilla litardierei; assembly: GCA_030789695.1. Lineage (NCBI taxonomy): Eukaryota > Viridiplantae > Streptophyta > Magnoliopsida > Asparagales > Asparagaceae > Scilla > Scilla litardierei. The sequence continues at coordinate 44,713 of JAULAV010008038.1, read as the reverse complement.
GGGCTCAGGAGCGGGCCGGGGCGGCCGAGGTGGCCATGATGGAGGCCCAGATGGAGTCTCGGCGCCTAGCCCTCCGTGTGGCTACGTTGGAGGGACAAGTGGGTGACCTCGAGGGGAAGCTAGGGGATGCTCATCAGTCGGCTGAGGAAGCGGCGGAGTCGTTCCGTCTGGAGAGGGAGGAGCTTCAGAGGGAGCTGTCGGACCGTCGTCAGGTAATGCGGCTGGCGGAGGAGGTGGAGAAGGGCGTCGTCGAGACCCTGGGGAAGGAGATCTTCGAGGTTCTCAAGGGGGCCTTCGGTAAGTATATAGACATCATCGCCCCCCGGATCGTCGAAGTCGTCCAGTCTTCCTTCCGGGAATGTGCGGAACGTGTCCGGCAAGCCCCTCCGCCAGTCGAGTCCCCTCGCTCCGGGCAGGGCGAAGTGCCCGAGGATGTGTCCTCCCGAGCTCGGGCTCCTTAAGCAGTCCCTCCCAGCCTTATCCTCAAATTTTTAAGCATCCGCTTCGCTTTGGGCCAGTCTACTTGAAATGGGTCCCCGGCCCCCGCCATCTCCTTCAGCCCCGCGGCAAACAATTGCTGGTTGCATGGCCGTTAGCTTGGGTCATCTACTCTGGGTCTTTTGTCAACCAATTTTGCTTTGTCGGTGTCGATCTGAACTCTGTCATTTGTCGTGAGTAGATTGTTTATAGGGTGTTCCCTTCGCCTTGATCCCCTGTAAATAAGACACATTTTTGTACTCGGGTTAACTATTATAAATGAAATCGACTTACTTGGAATTCTTGTGTAATTTGCGTTGTCGCCTTGTTCTTGGCTTGGGAGTGGACAAAAACTGGCGTTGGGGATTCTCCCCAGACTTATGGCGCAGGGGTCAGTCAGCGAGGGCAGAACTCCTCGGCCGGCGTCCGTGCCTGCTGGGGGAATTGCCCCCTGACTCATGAGCGTTGGTGTCAGTCGGCGAGGGGAAAGCTCCTCGGCTTAGGACCGGTCGGTGAGGGCAAAGCTCCTCGGCTTAGGACTGGTCCGCGCCCGTGCCTGCTGGGGGAATTGCCCCCAGACTTATGAGCACTGGAGTCGGTCGGCGAGGGCAAAGCTCCTCGGCTTAGGACCTGTCAGCGCCCGTGCCTGCTGGGGGAATTGCCCCCAGACTTATGAGCATTGGAGTCGGTCGGCGAGGGCAAAGCTCCTCGGCTTAGGACCGGTCATCGCCCGTGCCTGTTGGGGGAATTGCCCCCAGACTTATGAGCATTGGAGTCGGTCGGCGAGGGCAAAGCTCCTCGGCTTAGGACTGGTCCGCGCCCGCGTCTGCTGGGGGAATTGCCCCCAGACTTATGAGTGCCGGAGACAGTCGGCGAGGGCAAAGCTCCTCTTCCTCCTCCAGTGAGGCGGCGGTCCCCGGCCTTTTGCGTTATTGGCGACACGTCAACTCCTAAAAAGATTGCGTTTGTACTCTCATGTGTCCTGTCGGACCGGTACATTTGGAGGAAAAGGAAATGAAACTAAACAGAGGGATGTAAAACTGGATAACTCCCTCATACTAGGCTGCCGCCGGGGGAGGAGTGGTTGCCTGCTCACTCTATGATGCGGAGGGGGCCTTGGAGGGTGTTGATCTTCTTCCCCTTGTCCGGCTGTGTGGAGGTCCCTTCTCCGTAGGCCGGTTCGTCGGCCTGATTCCTGGCGTGCCCTCGGCTCATCAGCTTCTCAATGTCTTTCTTCAGATGCCAGCAATCTTCTGTGTCATGGCCGTCGTCCTTATGGTACTTACAGTACTTCTCCCGGTTCTTCCCGCCTCTTTTAGCCTTTGGTGGAGGGCGATCAGCTCGCTCTTCCTTCTGTACTTGGGCGAGAATGGCGTCTGGGGTGGTATCCCTCGTGCTTTCTCCTCGCTGCCTGTTCCTCTGCCTCTTCTCGGTCCGGTACCCTTCGGGGCTAGCTCGTCCGCCGTCGCCACGCTTGGTCCCTCGAGCGGTTTTTCCCGCATCCTCGGCCAAGGCCTCCTCAGTCAACATGAAGCGTTCGGCCCTTGCCATGATCCCAGGGAGGTCCTTTGGGGGGTCGGTGTGTAGGGACTTCTTGAGGCCCCCGTGGCGAAGCCCTTTCTTAAGAGCCGTCTGGACCACCAGGTCGGGTGGGTTGTTCACGTTCAGCCTTTCCGCATTGAACCGGCGCATGAACTGTCGGAGTGGCTCGGCCGGGCCTTGCACTATGTTGAACAGATGTTCAGCACCAGGCTTGATCAGCCTCCCCGCCATGAACTGTTTGCAGAACAACTGGGCGAGTTGCTCGAAACTGTCGATGGAGCGGCCGGGCAGGTTGTGGTACCAGATCCTCGCTGCTCCCCTGAAAGAATCCCCGGCAGAGCAGGTCATCGTCAGCTCACTGGAAAGCCATGTCCCCCTCGTAATCCATCACGTGGTGTGCGGGGTCTCCTATTCCGTCGTACTTTCCCAGCACCGGGATCCTGAATCGAGAAGGGACTCGGGCGTCGGTTATCCTCCGCGATAAGGGACACCGGTCCCCGTGGATGCCTCCGGGGATGCGGTATTCGCCTGTCTCCGGCTCGAGCGGGGGTGGAGGTAGCACCGGCGCCGGTGGGGCTGGCTCCGCAGCCTTCGCCACGCTGGGGGTCGGGCTGACCCGACGCTCCCGACTCCTCCTGCGGGAGCTCCTGCTCCTCCTTGATCGGTCTCTTGAGTGGTGTCGTTCGCTTCTCCTACGGTGGGACGACCGTGATCGATGAGACGATGCCGTCATCGATTCGCCGTTCGTCCCTTCGGTCTCTCTCCGGCTCCTTTCACGATGGGGCGAGGAGGCACGTGACCTCGCCTGACGGGAGCCGGACCGCGTGAACCGACGCTCTGTGTTCGGTTTCCGGGTCCCGTGGTCGTCAACCACTGCGGACCGTAAGTGCGGGGGACCCCCCGCCCATCGGTGGCTATCGTTCAGTGCGCCCCCGTCGGACGGTGCGGTGCCGACAAGCTGTTGTACTGTCGCGACCAACGTCTGGAGGCTCGCGTTGGTCTCCTGAGCCAGGGCACGGAGCTGTCCCTGTGTGGCTAGTTCTGAGCCGCCGGTCTCTTCGATTGAGTGGGCGGGGTGGCCGTCGACGTGCGTGTCCTCGGGGTTGCCATTAGATGCGCCATTCCCCTCCTCCGGGATGGGGGTCATGCGCTTCCTTCCATTGCTGGCTCGTGCCATTGTTGGTGTGGTTTTCTGCTTCGTGGGATGATCTTCGGTTCCCACAGACGGCGCCAGATGTTTCAGAGTGTTTTCTCACTACAGAGCGTTGACCGTGGAGAACCCGATCAACGTGGTCAAGGGGCCCGCTTTGGGTCCCTCGGGGGCTTCGAATCGGTGCAGAAGGGGCGAGGGGAAGCCTCGGCCCTGGTTGAGACGCTCGGCCTCGGACAGATGTGCTCGGCCTCGGCTGGAAGGGGGACGAGGGGTAGCCTCAGTCGCCCGGGTAGATGCACGGCCGACGGGTGGCGAGGGAGAGTCTCGGACCCGATTAGGACGCTCGGCCTCGGTAGGACGTGCTCGGCCACGGCAGGCTGACGGTGAGGGGAAGCCTCACTGTCCGGTTGATCGAGTGGTCGGAGAGGGGCGAGGGGCAGCCTCGGCCCGTTGATCTGTTGTCCACCTGCGCAGACGAGAACGCTCGTCAGGGGGCCGGACATTGGTTCCGGCCAAATCCCCTCCGATGCCTAAGTCAGATAGAGATCTGAGAAAGGAGGCCCGGCGGAGACGGTCCGACTCGTGAGGAGATCGTAACGGCGTCTCTCGGCGCGAGCGGGGGAGGAAGGAGATGAATTGGGGGAACGAGGTCGTTGATGGAGTACCTTAGGTTTTGTTACCTGAGATGCGGTCTCCTTCTTCGTCGTCTTCCTGGCCCTTTTGTAGAGCTCCGGCGTGATCGCCTCTGACCCACGTCCCACGTCCGCCATTGATCGTGCCCCATCAGTCCCTCTCTCGCCTCCGCTCTCTCCGCCATGCCAGCACCTCCCCATTATCGCTCTTTAGTGGTCGCGCGTCCGGGGGAGTGGTTTTCGCAGGAGTGGGCGAGCGACTAACGGGTTATTGGGGCCGGGTCGGATCGAAGTTCGAGAAGGTCCCTTGTAAGGCCTTTGTCGAACGGGCTTTGAGGACGCAGGTGGGCTTTTGACCAGTAGTCGGGCTTTTGGGCTCGTGTTTTACGGGTCTCGGCCAAATAGGCGTAACAACGCATAACAATGAAACTCAACGATTTTTCGCCTGGATCAACATTGATGCTAATAGGAAACTTACTCCCGACAATACTACTCTCCACTAAGATTTTTTAATACATTTTATTCGACACGCACCCCGGGCTAAATAATACAGAAGAGAGAAACCATTATAATTGATCACCGCGCAAAACGCATGGAAAACGGGAATTGCTCAATGCGTGCAAAACAGATGGGTCAATGAGGATGTGACTGCTGCAGTACCATATTAACTGTGTGGCTACATCGAAGACCCCGTCAAGCTACAGAAGGGTGCTCGTGAATAAGAAAATACTGCTCCTGAATCTACAGCTGATTGATACCACACATATGATTTTCCCAAGAATTTATGACCGGTGGCAAGTAAGGTGGAAAAATTTATAGCCGTTACATAAGGGCTCAACGTTCAGTACCAAAAATTTGCCCGTTTTGCGCTTTGAGCATATTTGTGAGATGTTATAAGTTTACTCCCACTGCGCGCCACCGCAGTGAATCAATCAAATTCCAAATTTCATCATACTTAGTCTGAATTCCAACCAACCCTACATCCAAACTTTTAGATTTAAGTCTTATTATACTTGTTCAATCTGAAAACATTGTAGATTAAACCGGATACTTATTCACTCTGACTCAGAAACTACATACAAACTTTAAAAATAAATCTGATACCTTTTCAATCTGAAGGCATATTCAATAGAATTCACAAACTGCTTGCAAAATTATAGATTAAATCTCATACATATTCAAATTGATGACATTTTGAAAATTAACCAGCCATTCAAATATATTGCTGTACATACAGACTGATACAGATCCAAACTGATTCATTAGCCTATGCTCTTACAAACTGATACATATGATTAAGCCTGGATGGCGGCCCTTGGTCACATAGGTTGGCGGTGCATGGCTACCGTCCCTCTGAGGCAACAGCAATCCCTCCTTTTGTTTTCGATCTCTTGGTTCGAATCCAAATTGAATAAGAAAATGAAGAACAATCGAGTGGGAATATGGTGAAATTACTGTAACCATTGATCCAGACGTTCTAGACTGCTTCGTTTGATGCGAGCCCTTGCGCCCGCCTATGTTCCAGGTTCAAAAATCCATGTTTTTGAACCTGGAACATTGGCGGGCGCAACGGCTCGCATCCAACGAAGCATTCTAGAACGTCTGGATCAATGGTTACAGTAATTTCGATACTTCCTGGGCCCGAGGACGTTGTTCGTGCTTCAATCTTGAAGGGTATTCCGAAGGAGCGGACAAAGTTCGATGATCTTAAGAAGGATGAGATGATCCTCGATCGCTAAAAGCAAAAAAATGAACTGTTAAAAAGCTTGAGGGAGGCGTCCATAACAATCTATAACCATCTAGTTACCTCGGTCGACCATCGTCGTTACGTTTATTATCGTCGTTGCCGACTGTCGGCAACAGTGAAACATGATAGGAGTGTCGTCATTGCACGCGTCGTCGTAACCGGCTGTCAAGTATGTATCATACTTGACACAATGTGCTGGTTATGTCCCCCTGATCAGTACTTCTTGGGCGGTTGACCTGGGTGCCCAGTTTCGGGGACGGTCATATGGAAACCCTTTTTCGGGAATCCCTGATTATAAATGGACGAACAGCTGAATGAATGCTATCGTGCATGCTTGATAGCAATATCTGATATCTATATCAAGCATGCACGAACAGCTGAAGGACTTACTGTTTCAATAGGAAGGTTGTGGGGGCAAATAAAGAAGATGATGATGGAAGAAAGTAGATGAACTTGTGAGAAGATGAGTGCTCCTTGTCCGCCAATTTTATAGGGGAATTGGAGCAATCAAAATGAAGCGTATAATAAGTCCTTGATCCTACAGTAATGCAATGGATCTCGGGAATCAACAATTATTTACTCAACGCGCAAACCGCGGAATACCAACGCGAAAATCTCGTAATCCCAATTATTTTAGCATCTGGATCAAAATTGGTTAATTACTCTCCGCGCATAATAAGGAAACTCAACGATTTTTCGCCTGGATCAACATTGATGCTAATAGGAAAATTACTCCCGACAATACTGCTCTCCACAAAGATTTTTTAATACATTTTATTCGACACGCACCCCGGCTAAATAATACAGAAGAGAGAAACTATTATAATTGATTCTCGCGCAAAACGCATGGAAAAGGGGAATTGCTCAATGCGCACAACGCAGATGGGTCAATGAGGATGTGACTGCTGCAGTACCATATTAACTGTGTGGCTACATCGAAGACCCCGTCAAGCTACAGAAGGGTGCTCGTGAATAAGAAAATACTGCTCCTGAATCTACTGCTGATTGATACCAGACAAATGATTTTCCCAAGAATGTATGGCCAGTGGCAAGTGAGCTGGCAAAATTAATATTTTGGCCGTTGTGCGCGGTTAGCAAATTTTTAATGGTTTAAAAATTTGCTCAAAGCGCACAACAAGTATCGCCAGATGGTCACTTTGACCCGGTGTGCGCGTTCAGCAAATTTGTTATGGCTAACATAATTTCGCAAAGCGCACAACATGCAGAATTATGACCGTTGTGCGCGATAAGCTCTATAGTTGCGTCGATGACAAATTTGCTCAACCCTCCCACGGGAATAAATTTGACCGTTTTACGCTTTGAGCATATTTGTGAGATGCTATAATTTTAATTCCACCTCGCAGTGCTCGCACCAGCGTAGTGAATCAATCACATTCCAAATTTCATCATACTTAACGCGCACAACCAGCAGAATTATGCCCGTTGTGCGCGTTTAGGTAAAGTGTAGATTAAGTCTCGTACATATTCTAGTTGATGTTATTTTGAAAATGATCAGCCATTCAAATATATTGATGTACATACTGATACAGATCCAAACTGATTCATTAGCCTATGCTCTTACAAACTGAAACATGTGATTGTCGGTGTGATCTGCGTGCTTCCCCGTCAACTTCCGCGAGTTCACCGGGCGACCATCTTCGTTCCGTTTATTACCGTCGTTGCCGATTTTCTGCCATCATCGGCTGGCTATGAGTGTAGTCATAGCATGCGTCGGTGTAACCTGCAGTCGGGTATGTAGCCGTTTCAAAGACACCGAGGAACTCCGATTCACATGAGGCGTCGAACAACACCAAATGGTTGCATAACAAATAGAATGAGCTTTTTATCTTCGCGATCGGAAAGAACAGGAGGGAGTGTTTGTGTGTCATAGACGAGGTATAGTGAAATGATGAAGGATTTAATGGTTTGGATGGAGTTTATAAAGAGGAGATAGATATGGAGTGTATAGTCGAGGAGTGGAAGGCGAAATGCTCACATATGGAAGGCATTCATCGGGCATGCATGCTTATAAATGGACGATAGCCCTTCGTTGCGTTTATTACCACCATTGCGTAAGTTTCCAACAGCAACCATTTAGCTTTACGTGAAAAGATAACTGGTTGAATTCCATCGTCCATTTCTACCGTAAGCGTCAGGCATTAGGGCTCACTGTAGGATAACGGAGTATACTCATCAATTTGAATGGTCAATTTCACACTAAATGGACCGTGAATGCCCTGGAGAAGCGTATGAAATCGGAGGACTACAAGCTGATGCTGTCGCCTCCCGAATATGCTCCAATCCCTAGTCTGCGAAGTGCGAAGAGATTAATGGCCCCCCTGGCCTTTGCGCCCTGGCTGTCTGCACTGGGTCACATAGGTTGGCGGTGCATGGCTACCGGCCCTCTGAGGCACAAGCACTCCCTCCTCTTCTTTTCGATCTCTTGGCTCGCAGCCAAAATTGGAAATCCCCAGGAGGAAAGGGACAATTATGATCTGCTTCATCCACAGTCATATTTGCCCAATTTGGCTGCGAGCCAAGAGATCGAAAAGAACAGAAGGGAGTGCTTGTGCCTCAGAGAGACGGTAGCCATGCACCGCCAACCTAATTGACCCAGAGCAGCCAACCAGGGCGCAAAGGCCCGGGGGGCCATTCTTCTCTTCGCAGACCAGGGAGAGAAGCATATTCGGGAGGCGACTGCATCAGCCTGTAGGCCTCCGATTTCATACGCTTCTCCAGGGCCTTCACGGCATTCACGGTCCATTTATAGTGAAAAACGACCGATCAAATTGATGAGTATTAAGTCCGTTATCCTACAGTAATGCTAAGGATCTCGGGAATGAACATCTTATTTACTCAACACGTAATCCCACCGAGAAAAACGCGTAATCCTAAGTATTTTAGGCTCAGCTGAAAAAGAGGCAATTTACTCTCCCCACAGGACAAGGATACCGAACCGTTTTGCGCCTTGAATTACTCTCCGTCGAACACTCGAAAAATTATTTATTTTCCAGCGCATCAAAAACAATCAAATTGTTTCTATTGTGAGTGCGGTTTAATTGGTTCCACTATAAGCCCTTGTGTGTAATGTGGATTGTGGAGTCCTCAGATGTGAGACCGTGTGTGTACAGCGGATGGATATTGATTCACACTATGACTTTTAACCACCGCGCACGACGCGCACAACGGATAATTGATATCAGCCCTTCGTTGCGTTTATTACCGTCATAGCTTGGTAACGGCTATTTATTACAAATGTATTTTACAAGGCACATGACCAAATTTAATAAGTTTAGAACCGATGGAAATATCTCAATTATACATACTACCTGAGACCAATATTGGATATTTTTCGAGCAAATTTTAAAATATTTACAACATTACAAGAAATACTAAATACTTAAAAATTAAAAAAATTAACATTGAAGAATAATATTATTTATAGTTTTCTTTCATGCAGAAACAATGTATTAGGTTAACAATGTATGCAGAAACAAGTATCGCCAGGTGTTCACTTTGAGCCGGAGTGCGCGTTCTCAAATTTGTTATGGCTAACATAATTGCGCAAAGCGCACAACATGCAGAATTATGCCCGTTTAGCGCGTTAAGCTCTATAGTTGCGTCAATGACAAATTTGCTCAACGCCCCCACGGGAATAAATTTGACCGTTTTGCTCTTTGATCATATTTGTGAGATGCTATAAGTTTACTCCCACTGCGCGCCACCGCAGTGAATCAATCAAATTCCAAATTTCATCATACTTACTCTGAATCCCAACCACGCCTACATCCAAACTTTTAGATTTAAGTCTTATTATACTTGTTCAATCTGAAAACATTGTAGATTAAACCGGATACTTATTCACTCTGACTCAGAAACTACATACAAACTTTAAAAATAAATCTGATACCTTTTCAATCTGAAGGCATATTCAATCGACTTCATAAACTGCATGCAAAATTATAGATTAAATCTCATACATATTCAAATTGATGACATTTTGAAAATTACCCAGCCATTCAAATATATTGATATACATACTGAATTACTGATACAGATCCAAACTGATTCATTAGCCTATGGCCCTATGCTCTTACAAACTGAGGGGTTCTCGTGAATATACAAAAGACTGTTCGTAAATCTACAGCTGATTGATACCAGACATGTGCATTTCTCAAGAATGTTTGACCGGTCGGTGGGACGTGGGCTGGAAAAATTAATAGCCGCTACATAATTGCTCAACGCCCAGAACCAACTAATTTATGGCCGTTGTGCGCGTTGATGATATTTATATTGGTTACTTTAATTGCGCAAAGTGCACAACAAGCACAGCCAGAGCCAGCTGTTCGCTTTGAGCATCTAAGGTATTTTATGGACAATTGTTTAACGCGCACAACCAGCAGAATTTACTCGTTGTGCGCGTTAAGCTGATGTTTCATCGATGACAAATTTTCTCAACACGACCACGGGAATATATTTAATCATACTTATTCTGAATCCCAATCAAGCCTACATGCAAGCTTTTAGATTTAAGTCTTATTATACTTGTTCAATCTGGAAACATTGTAGATTAAACCGGATACTTATTCACTCTGACTCAGAAACTACATGCAAACTTTAAAATTAAATCTGATACTTATGCAAGCTGAAGGCATATTCAATCGAATTCAACTATATTGATGTACATACTGATACAGACACAAACTGATTCATTAGCCTATGCTCTTACAAACTGATACATATGATTGTCTACGTAGATGTTTGCAATGAAGGGATCGCTGTAGGATAACGGACTTATACTCATCAATTTGAATGGTCAATTTCACTATAAATTGACCGTGAACGCCCTCAAAAATTTCGCTTTGTGTTTGACATTACCCTCAAAAATTACTCACACTGCAACATCTGTATATACTGTATATTCACGAGCTCAACAACTGTAGACTCACGGGTTCTTTCCATTACTCACAGTAAATCAACTGTAGTCTCATCCTCATCCATGGGCAGTCCAAATCGTCTATAATAAATGGCGTCTCATTCTAAAATGTTGGTAACTGCTAATTTGATTGCAGCATTCAAAACCTCTCAATAAATACGCAGTTAAAGCCTCGCTTTAATACGCATCATTCAAAGCCTATTTTAATACTCGTTTAATATTTCACCGTTTGAATTCATAACAGCTATTTTTTGAATTCTATTTATATCCCACTGCTTTCCTCAAGAAAATACACGGAAAAACTGCTTCCTCCAAATATTCTTCTGTGCATCATCCCGTTCTCCTGGGTAGCTATACTCTACAAAATCCAAAGTCTCTGGCCAAGTGTGGACGCGGCCAGGGGCTGCTGTGTTAACCTTTGTGAGCAACCGGCAACTACAACCGAGGTCGCGCCTCAGCGGTTTCAATTACATCTGCCAAGTATTCTTCTTCTCGGATCTTCCTCGTATAGCCACGGTATTCTACATATTTTTCTTACAATATATTTGTTTCTCAGTTTAACCGGACAAATTCTAACCATTGCTTCGTTCTGCTTGATGTAGAAATATACCATGGTAAATGGAAGATAAAATTGAAAGTTACTCCTGCTATTTCAATGTGGAGTCGTGGACCATTTCCTTCATGATGTAGATGCATGTAAAGAGAATGGGATGGCGGTAGAAGATGACTCCAATGAAATCAGTCTAACTTCGCAACCAAAATGCACCTTCAAGAATGTTGTCGCTTTGCATGTAAAACTTCCGATAGGATTCCTGCTGCCCTTCATCGGAATGGCCCTCGACATATTTATCAGATTGATGGTTGTGCCTGCCCACAACGCCTGTTAACCTTCACTCCTCACCGCCAACGCCGACGCCCACCATTACCACGCAATGAGAACAGACATTGACACTTCTTGGTTTTAACTGGCCTGTCGGTCGTTTTTTCCTTTCGGTGTCACCTGTAAACCCCGCTTCTTTCACATGCAAAGTAAACAACTTTGCATGTGAAAGAAGCGGGGTTTACAGGTGACACCGAAAGGAAAAAACGACCGACAGGCCAGTTAAAACCAAGAAGTGTCAATGTCTGTTCTCATTGCGTGGTAATGGTGGGCGTCGGCGTTGGCGGTGAGGAGTGAAGGTTAACAGGCGTTGCGGGCAGGCACAACCATCAAGCTGCTAAATATGTCGAGGGCCATTCCGATGAAGGGCAGTAGCTGGGAATGGAGATGGATCATTGAGAGATTATAATGCACGTCACCGAGTAAAAAGGGACAACAAGAATGTTGATATTGAAAAAAATTCTGTATAAAATTGATGTTAGGTTTTGTGCAAAATAATCACTTGTTGTAAGAAATTAAAAGATATGTTTACCCATATTGCTACCTTCGTATGGAAATTTCACCACACTTGTCACTTGTGCTTTTTAAGCCCCGCGGACGACGCGCACGACGGGGGTAATTTTGCCCGTCGTGCGCGCGGATGGAAATTGCTTTACAGATTGCGTTTTCCCCCTCGCGCACGACGGGGGTAATTTGGCCCGTCGTGCGCACGGCTGTAATTTGCTCCACACTTGTGCGTTTGCCCGCACACGACGCGCACGATAGGGGTTATTTTGCCCGTCGTGCGCGCGGATGTGAATTCCTGCACACTGGTGCGTTTTAACCCCCGCGTACGACGCGCACGACGGGGGTAATTTTGCCCGTCGTGCGCTCGGATGGAAATTGCTCCACACTAGGCGTTTTAACCCACGCGCACGACGGGGGTAAGTTTGCCCGTCGTGCGCGCGGATGGAAATTGCTTTACAGATTGCGTTTTCTCCCCTCGCGCACGACGGGGGTAATTTGGCCCGTCGTGCGCACGGATGTATATCCACACTGTGCGTTTGCCCGCACACGACAACACGACGGGGGTTATTTTGCCCGTCGTGCGCGCGGATGGAAATTGCCCGACACTTGTGTGTTTAAAGCCCCGCGGACGACGCGCACGACGGGGGTAATTTTGCCCGTCGTGCGCTCGGATGGAAATTGCTCCACACTAGGCGTTTAACCCACGCGCACGACGAGGGTAAGTTTGCCCGTCGTGCGCGCGGATGGAAATTGCTTTACAGACTGCGTTTTCCCCCTCGCGCACGACGGGGGTAATTTAGCCAGTCGTGCGCACGGCTGTAAATTGCTCCTCACTTGTGCGTTTGCCCGCACAGGACGCGCACGACGGGGGTTATTTTGCCCGTCGTGCACGCGGATTTGAATTACTTCACACTAGGCGTTTTAACCCACGCGCACGACGGGGGTAAGTTTGCCCGTCGTGCGCGCGGATGGAAGCGTTTTCCTCCTCGCGCACGACGGGGGTAATTTGGCCCGTCGTGCGCACGGCTGTAAATTAATATCCACTTGTGCGTTTGCCGGCACACGACGCGCACGACGCGTGTAATTTTGCCCGTCGGGCACGCGGATGGAAATTGCTCGACACTTGTGCGTTTTAACCCCCACGGACGACGCGCACGACGGGGGTTGTTTTGCCCGTCGTGCGCGCGGATGGAAATTGCTGCACACTTGTGCGTTTTAACCCACGCGCACGACGGGGTAAGTTTGCCCGTCGTGCGCGCGGATGGAAATTGCTTTACAGATTGCGTTTTCCCCCTCGCGCACGACGGGGGTAATTTGGCCCGTCGTGCGCACGGCTGTAAATTGCTCCACACTTGTGCGTTTGCCCGCACAGGACGCGCACGATGGGGGTTATTTTGCCCGTCGTGCGCGCGGATGTGAATTGCTGCACACTTGTGCGTTTTAACCCCCGCGGACGACGCGCACGACGGGGGTAATTTTGCCCGTCGTGCGCTCGGATAGAAATTGTCCACACTGGGCGTTTTAACCCACGCGCACGACGGGGGTAAGTTTGCCCGTCGTGCGCGCGGATGGAAATTGCTTTACAGATTGCGTTTTCCCCCTCGCGCACGACGGGGGTAATTTGGCCCGTCTTGCGCACGGCAGTAAATTGCTCAACACTTGTGCCTTTGCCCGCACACGACGCGCACGACGGGGGTTATTTTGCCCGTCGTGCGCGCGGATGTGAATTGCTGCACACTTGTGCGTTTTAACCCCCGCGGACGACGGGGTTAATTTTGTCCGCCGTGCGCTCGGATGGAAATTGCTCCTCACTAGGCGTTTTAAACCACGCGCACGACGGGGACAAGTTTGCCCGTCGTGCGCGCGGATGGAAATTGCTTTACAGATTGCGTTTTCCCCCTCGCGCACGACGGGGGTAATTTGGCCCGTCGTGCGCACGGCAGTAAATTGCTCAACACTTGTGCCTTTGCCCGCACACGACGCGCAGGACGGGGGTTATTTTGACCGTCGTGCGCGCGGATGTGAATTGCTGCACACTTGTGCGTTTTAACCCCCGCGGACGACGGGGTTAATTTTGCCCGCCGTGCGCTCGGATTGAAATTGCTCCTCACTAGGCGTTTTAAACCACGCGCACGACGGGGGTAAGTTTGCCCGTCGTGCACGCGGATGGACATTGCTTTACAGATTGCGTTTTCCCCCTCGCGCACGACGGGGGTAATTTGGCCCGTCGTGCGCACGGCTGTAATTGCTCCACACTTGTGCGTTTGCCCGCACACGACGCGCACGACGGGGGTAATTTTGCCCGTCGGGCGCGCGGATGGAAATTGCTCGACACTGGTGCGTTTTAACCCCCGCGGACGACGCGCACGACGGGGGTTATTTTGCCCGTCGTGCGCGCGGATGGAAATTGCTGCACACTTGTGCGTTTTAACCCACGCGCACGACGGGGGTAAGTTTGCCCGTCGTGCGCGCGGATGGAAATTGCCTTACAGATTGCGTTTTCCCCATTGCGCACGACGGGGGTAATTTGGCCCGTCGTGCGCCTGGCTGTAAATTGCCCCACACTAGTGCGTTTGCCCGCAAACGACGCGCACGACGGGGGTTATTTTGCCAGTCGTGCGCGCGGATGGAAATTGCCCGACACTTGTGCGTTTTAAGCCCCGCGGACGACGGGGTTAATTTTGTCCGCCTTGCGCTTGCATGGAAATTGCTCTACACTAGGCGTTTTAACCCACGCGCACGACGGGGGTAAGTTTGCCCGTCGTGCGCGCGGATGGAAATTGCTTTACAGATTGCGTTTTCCCCCTCGCGCACGACGGGGGTAATTTGGCCCGTCTTGCGCACGGCTGTAAATTTCTCCACACTTGTGCGTTTGCCCGCACACGACGCGCACGATGGGGGTTATTTTGCCCGTCGTGCGCGCGGATGTGAATTGCTGCACACTGGTGCGTTTTAACCCCCGCGGACGACGCGCACGAATGGTGGGCGTCGGCGTTGGCGGTGAGGAGTGAAGGTTAACAGGCGTTGCGGGCAGGCACAACCATCAAGCTGCTAAATATGTCGAGGCCATTCCGATGAAGGGCAGTAGCTGGGAATGGAGATGGATCATTGAGAGATTATAATGCACGTCACCGAGTAAAAAGGGACAACAAGAATGTTGATATTGAAAAAAATTCTGTATAAAATTGATGTTAGGTTTTGTGCAAAATAATTACTTGTTGTAAGAAATTAAAAGATATGTTTACCCCATATTGCTACCTTCGTATGGAAATTTCACCACACTTGTCACTTGTGCTTTTTAAGCCCCGCGGACGACGCGCACGACGGGGGTAATTTTGCCCGTCGTGCGCGCGGATGGAAATTGCTTTACAGATTGCGTTTTCCCCCCCTCGCGCACGACGGGGGTAATTTGGCCCGTCGTGCGCACGGCTGTAATTTGCTCCACACTTGTGCGTTTGCCCGCACACGACCGCGCACGATAGGGGTTATTTTGCCCGTCGTGCGCGCGGATGTGAATTCCTGCACACTGGTGCGTTTTAAACCCCCGCGTACGACGCGCACCGACGGGGGTAATTTTGCCCGTCGTGCGCTCGGATGGAAATTGCTCCACACTAGGCGTTTTAACTCACGCGCACGACGGGGGTAAGTTTGCCCGTCGTGCGCGCGGATGGAAATTGCTTTACAGATTGCGTTTTCCCCCCTCGCGCACGACGGGGGTAATTTGGCCCGTCGTGCGCACGGATGTATATCCACACTGTGTGTTTGCCCGCACACGACAACACGACGGGGGTTATTTTGCCCGTCGTGCGCGCGGATGGAAATTGCCCGACACTTGTGTGTTTAAAGCCCCGCGGACGACGCGCACGACGGGGGTAATTTTGCCCGTCGTGCGCTCGGATGGAAATTGCTCCACACTAGGCGTTTAACCCACGCGCACGACGAGGGTAAGTTTGCCCGTCGTGCGCGCGGATGGAAATTGCTTTACAGACTGCGTTTTCCCCCTCGCGCACGACGGGGGTAATTTAGCCAGTCGTCGCGCACGGCTGTAAATTGCTCCTCACTTGTGCGTTTGCCCGCACAGGACGCGCACGACGGGGGTTATTTTGCCCGTCGTGCACGCGGATTTGAATTACTTCACACTAGGCGTTTTAACCCACGCGCACGACGGGGGTAAGTTTGCCCGTCGTGCGCGCGGATGGAAGCGTTTTCCTCCTCGCGCACGACGGGGGTAATTTGGCCCCGTCGTGCGCACGGCTGTAAATTAATATCCACTTGTGCGTTTGCCGCACACGATGCGCACGACGCGTGTAATTTTGCCCGTCGGGCACGCGGATGGAAATTGCTCGACACTTGTGCGTTTTAACCCCCGCGGACGACGCGCCACGACGGGGGTTGTTTTGCCCGTCGTGCGCGCGGATGGAAATTGCTGCACACTTGTGCGTTTTAACCCACGCGCACGACGGGGTAAGTTTGCCCGTCGTGCGCGCGGATGGAAATTGCTTTACAGATTGCGTTTTCCCCCTCGCGCACAACGGGGGTAATTTGGCCCGTCGTGCGCACCGGCTGTAAATTGCTCCACACTTGTGCGTTTGCCCGCACAGGACGCGCACGATGGGGGTTATTTTGCCCGTCGTGCGCGCAGATGTGAATTGCTGCACACTGGTGCGTTTTAAACCCCCGCGGACGACGCGCACAGGACGGGGGTAATTTTGCCTGTCGTGCGCTCGGATAGAAATTGTCCACACTGGGCGTTTTAACCCACCGCGCACGACGGGGGGTAAGTTTGCCCGTCGTGCGCGCGGATGGAAATTGCTTTACAGATTACGTTTTTCCTCCCTCGCGCACGACGGGGGTAATTTGGCCCGTCGTGCGCACGGCAGTAAATTGCTCACCACTTGTGCCTTTGCCCGCACACGACACACACGACGGGGGGTTATTTTGCCCGTCGTGCGCGCGGATGTGAATTGCTGCACACTTGTGCGTTTTAACCCCCGCGGACGACGGGGTTAATTTTGTCCGCCGTGCGCTCGGCATGGAAATTGCTCCTCACTAGGCGTTTTTAAACCACGCGCACGACGGGGACAAGTTTGCCCGTCGTGCGCGCGGATGGAAATTGCTTTACAGATTGCGTTTTCCCCCTCGCGCACGACGGGGGTAATTTGGCCCGTCGTGCGCACGGCAGTAAATTGCTCAACACTTGTGCCTTTGCCCGCACACGACGCGCAGGACGGGGTTATTTTGACCGTCGTGCGCGCGGATGTGAATTGCTACACACTTGTGCGTTTTAACCCCCCGCGGACGACGGGGTTAATTTTGCCCGCCGTGCGCTCGGATTGAAATTGCTCCTCACTAGGCGTTTTAAACCACGCGCACCAGACGGGGGGTAAGTTTGCCCGTCGTGCACGCGGATGGACATTGCTTTACAGATTGCGTTTTCCCCCTCGCGCACGACGGGGGTAATTTGGCCCTTCGTGCGCACGGCTGTAATTGCTCCACACTTGTGTGTTTGCCCGCACACGACGCGCACCGACGGGGGTAATTTTGCCCGTCGGGCGCAGCGGATGGAAATTGCTCGACACTGGTGCGTTTTAACCCCCGCGGACGACGCGCACGACGGGGGTTATTTTGCCCGTCGTGCGCAGCGGATGGAAATTGCTGCACACTTGTGCGTTTTAACCCACGCGCACGACGGGGGTAAGTTTGCCCGTCGTGCGCCGCGGATGGAAATTGCCTTACAGATTGCGTTTTCCCCATTGCGCACGACGGGGGTAATTTGGCCCGTCGTGCGCCTGGCTGTAAATTGCCCCACACTAGTGCGTTTGCCCGCAAACGACGCGCCACGACGGGGGTTATTTTGCCAGTCGTGCGCGGCGGATGGAAATTGCCCGACACTTGTGCGTTTTAAGCCCCGCGGACGACGGGTTAATTTTGTCCGCCCTTGCGCTTGCATGGAAATTGCTCTACACTAGGCGTTTTAACCCACGCGCACGACGGGGGTAAGTTTGCCCGTCGTGCGCGCGGATGGAAATTGCTTTACAGATTGCGTTTTCCCCCTCGCGCACGACGGGGGTAATTTGGCCCGTCTTGCGCACCGGGCTGTAAATTTCTCCACACTTGTGCGTTTGCCCCGCACACGACGCGCACGATGGGGGTTATTTTGCCCGTCGTGCGCGCGGATGTGAATTGCTGCACACTGGTGCGTTTTAACACCCCCGCGGACGACGCGCACGACGGGGGTAATTTTGCCCATCGTGCGCTCGGATGGAAATTGCTCCACACTGGGCGTTTTAACCCACGCGCACGACGGGCGTAAGTTTGCCCGTCGTGCGCGCGGATGGAAATTGCTTTACAGATTGCGTTTTCCCCCTCGCGCACGACGGGGGTAATTTGGCCCGTCGTGCGCACGGCAGTAAATTGCTCCACACTTGTGCATTTGCCCGCACACGACGCGCACGACGGGGGTTATTTTGCTCGTCGTGCGCGCGGATGGAAATTGCCCTACACTTGTGCGTTTTAAGCCCCGCGGACGACGCGCACGACGGGGGTAATTTTGCCCGTCGTGCGCTCGGATGGAAATTGCTCCACACTAGGCGTTTAACCCACGCGCACGACGGGGGTAAGTTTGCCCGTCATGCGCGCGGATGGAAATTGCTTTACAGACTGCGTTTTCCCCCTCGCGCACGACGGGTTAATTTGGCCCGTCGTGCGCACGACTGTAAATTGCTCCTCACTTGTGCGTTTGCCCGCACAGGACGCGCACGATGGGGGTTATTTTGCCCGTCGTGCGCGCGGATTTGAATTTTTTCACACTAGGCGTTTTAACCCACGCGCACGACGGGGGTAAGTTTGCCCGTCGTGCGCGCGGATGGAAATTGCTTTACATATTGCGTTTTCCTCCTCGCGCACGACGGGGGTAATTTGGCCCGTCGTGCGCACGGCTGTAAATTAATATCCACTTGTGCGTTTGCCGGCACACGACGCGCACGACGCGTGTAAGTTTGCCCGTCGGGCACGCGGATGGAAATTGCTCGACACTTGTGCGTTTTAACCCCCGCGGACGTCGTGCACGACGGGGGTTCTTTTGCCCGTCGTGCGCGCGGATGGAAATTGCTGCACACTTGTGCGTTTTAACCCACGCGCACGACGAGGGTAAGTTTGCCCGTCGTGCGAGCGGATGGAAATTGCCTTACAGATTGCGTTTTCCCCATCGCGCACGACGGGGGTAATTTGGCCCGTCGTGCGCACGGCTGTAAATTGCCCCACACTTGTGCGTTTGCCCGCACACGACGCGCACGACGGGGGTTATTTTGCCCGTCGTGCGCGCGGATGGAAATTGCTGCACACTTGTGCGTTTTAACCCCCGCGGACGACGGGGGTAAGTTTGCCCGTCGTGCGCACGGATGGAAATTGCTCTACACTAGGCGTTTTAACCCACGCGCACGACGGGGTAAGTTTGCCCGTCGTGCGCGCGGATGGAAATTGCTTTACAGATTGTGTTTTCCCCCTCGCGCACGACGGGGGTAATTTGGCCCGTCGTGCGCGCGGCTGTAAATTGCTCCACACTTGTGCGTTTGCCACACGACGCGCACGACGGGGGTTATTTTGCCCGTCGTGCGCGCGAATGGAAATTGCCTGACACTTATGCGTTTTAAACCCCACGGACGACACGCACGACGGGGGTAATTTTGCCCGTCGTGCGCTCGGATGGAAATTGCTCCACACTAGGCGTTTTAACCCACGCGCACGACGGGGGTAAGTTTGCCCGTCGTGCGCGCGGATGGAAATTGCTTTACAGATTACGTTTTCCCCCTCGCGCACGACGGGGGTAATTTGGCCCGTCGTGCACACGGCTGTAAATTGCTCCTCACTTGTGCGTTTGCCCGCACAGGACGCGCACGCCGGGGGTAATTTTGCCCGTCGTGTGCGCGGTTTTGAATTTCTTCACCCTAGGCGTTTTAACCCACGCGCACGACGGGGGTAAGTTTGCCCGTCGTGCGCGCGGATGGAAATTGCTTTACATATTGCGTTTTCCTCCTCGCGCACGACGGGGTAATTTGGCCCGTCGTGCGCACGGCTGTAAATTAATATCCACTTGTGCGTTTGCCGGCACACGACGCGCACGACGGGGTAATTTTGCCCGTCGTGCACGCGGATGGAAATTGCTCGACACTTGTGCGTTTTAACCCCGCGGACGACGCGCACGACGGGGGTAAGTTTTCCCATCGTGCGCGCGGATGGAAATTGCGGCACACTTATGCGTTTTAACCCACGCGCACGACGAGGGTAAGTTTGCCCGTCGTGCGCGCGGATGGAAATTGCCTTACAGATTGTGTTTTCCCCATCGCGCACGACGCGGGTAATTTGACCCGTCATGCGCACGGCTGTAAATTGCCCCACACTTGTGAGTTTGCCCGCACACGACGCGCACGACGGGGGTTATTTTGCCCGTCGTGCGCGCGGATGGAAATTTCTTCACACAGTAGGCGTTTTAACCCCCGCGCACGACGGGGGTAAGTTTGCCCGTCGTGCGCGCGGATGGAAATTGCTCTACACTTGGCGTTTAACCCACGTGCACGACGGGGGTAAGTTTGCCCGTCGTGCGCGTGGATGGAAATTGCTTTACAGATTGCGTTTTCCCCCTCGCGCACGACGGGGGTAATTTGGCCCGTCGTGCGCACGGCTGTAAATTGCTCCACACTTGTGCGTTTGCCACACGACGCGCACGACGGGGGTTATTTTGCCCGTCGTGCGCGCGGATGGAAATTGCCCGACACTTGTGCGTTTTAAGCCCCGCAGACGACGCGCACGACGGGGGTAATTTTGCCCGTCGTGCGCTCGGATGGAAATTGCTCCACACTAGGCGTTTTAACCCACGTGCACGACGGGGGTAAGTTTTCCCGTCGTGCGCGCGGATGTGAATTTCTTCACACTAGGCGTTTTAACCCCCGCGGACGACGGGGTTAATTTTGCCCGTCGTGCGATCGGATGGAAATTTCTGCACACTAGGCGTTTTAACCCACGCGCACGACGTGGGTAATGTTGCCCGTCGTGCGCGCGGATGGAAATTGCTTTACAGATTGTGTTTTCCCCCTCGCGCACGACGGGGGTACTTTGGCCCGTCGTGCGCACGGCTGTAAACAGCTCCCACACTTGTGCGTTTGCCCGCACACGACGCGCACGACGGGGGTAATTTGGCCCGTCGTGCGCACAGCTGTAAAAAGTTCTACACTTGTGCGTTTGCCCGCACACGACGCGCACGACGGGGGTAATTTTGCCCGTCGTTCGCGCGGATGGAAATTGCTCGACACTTGTGCGTTTTAACCCCCGCGGGCGACGCGCACGACGGGGGTTATTTTGCCCGTCGTGCGCGCGGATGGAAATTGCTTCACACAGTAGGCGTTTTAACCCCCGCGCACGACGTGGGTAAGTTTGCCCGTCGTGCGCTCGGATGGAAATTGCTGCACACTAGGCGTTTTAACTCACGTGCACGACGGGGGTAAGTTTGCCCGTCGTGCGCGCGGATGTGAATTTCTTCACACTAGGCGTTTTAACCCCCGCGGACGACGGGGTTAATTTTGCCCGTCGTGCGATCGGATGGAAATTTCTGCACAGTAGGCGTTTTAACCCACGCGCACGACGTGGGTAATGTTTGCCCGTCATGCACGCGGATGTGAATTTCTTCACACTAGGCGTTTTAACCCCCGCGAACGACGGGGTTTATTTTGCACGTCGTGCGCACGGATGGAAATTTCTTTACACGTTGCGTTTTCCCCCTCGCGCACGACGGGGGTAATTTTGCCCGTCGTGCGCACGGTTGGTAACTTCTCAACACTTGTGCGTTTTAATCCCACGCCGCGCACGACGCATAGGCTGTAGCGCGTTGTTCACGGGGAGTAATATACTCCGTTCTGGGTCGACGCGCACAACGGTGCCGTATAGTGTAAACTATTTCTTTGAAAAGGATATAAAGGGCGGGATGGTAATTGCACCAATAGTTCTAAAAAGTTGCTTTCATAGGGGTTATAAGGGCGGGATGGTAATTTCCCCAAAATTTCCGGGCGCGTAAGGGCCCGTTGGTAATTGCACCAAAAGTTCCTCATCTTCCGCTTTTAACAACAGCCGTGGGATCGGATCGGACGGTCTGGAGGGGTCGAGCGCAGGAATCCCATCTGAGCACGAGCTCAGGCGCATTTTACCCTATATATATATATATATATATATATATATATATATATATATATATATATATATATATATATATATATATATATATATATATAGAGGTTAATGGGCCAATGCTGACAGCGCTGGAAATTTTTCCAGCGCTGTCCGCATTTTGGGGGAGATAAAAGTATTTTTTTTGAAAATTTTTTTTGCAGTAGTTAGATATATGTGTTAGGAAGCTCCCCACAAAATTTCAGCTCGATCCGACACCGTTTGAGCCTCCGTTCATCGATTTCAAAAACGTTACGCAAATCTGTCCACAGATTTGCGTAACGTTTTTGAAATCGATGAACGGAGGCTCAAACGGTGTCGGATCGAGCTGAAATTTTGTGGGGAGCTTCCTAACACATATATCTAACTAGTGCAAAAAAAATTTTCAAAAAAAAAATACTTTTATCTCCCCCAAAATGCGGACAGCGCTGGAAAAATTTCCAGCGCTGTCAGCTCTTCTCCATTTTTCACACACACACACACACACACACACACACATATATATATATATATATATATGCATCTATATGCCCATATGCTATGTATTATTACAATATAGCAGTATACATATTCATATATGTGGTATATGATTAGTATTATGGCTATATGTATATATATATATATATATATGTGGACGTATATCCTAGTATGAGTATCAAATTTTTTGTGTATAACCATATTACTATGTTAGTTTTTATATAGTATTGATATTCAGTATAACAAATAATTATATGCATCAGATTGTGATATCAGTATATGATATAATATTTAGAACAAAGATGTTATTACTTGGGAAATATATACATGTATAATAAATATTGTAAGGTCAATAACGTTCACCAATCGCTAAAGTGATCATGTCACCCCAAAAGTTGATCCCCTTTAACGTTGCATGCTTGCCTTTTAGTGGCGTGATTTGAAAAGGCGTGGTCGGTTGGTGAACGTCTTTCCGTTGGCCTTCACAAAGGCTGCTACCACATCCACAGCTTCCACTATAATCTCTGGACCCAACAGCTCCCGATCTCCGATGTCATCCCAGCTCAGTGGCGATCGACATTTCCTCCTATATAAGGAAGCAAACGACGCTATGCCAATGCTCTTATTCTTAAGAGTATTTGTCATATTCAAGTCCATGTAGGTATGGGCTTGATATATCTATTTAAATCATTATAATATATCATATCACCTATAATAATCCATGAATTTAGACATAAAAGCATACACAATACTGTAATATGATATATTATAATGATTTAAATAGATGTAATAGAACTATATGGATAGAATTTAGGTATACATTACTAGTATTAATGAGATATTACTACATGATTACATACATATACCATTTATGTAATAACTTACACTCAGTAAATTAATAAGATGATATATGATCAATTAACTATATCGTAATTTGGTATGAAGATGGGATATATCAATTATAGCTAGTTAAATGCCTAAATTTATATGATTTGTATCCCATATTATCCCAATAATCTTATTAATTTACAATATATTATATACCAGGTTATAGTACTAAATACGGATATACCATACATAAATCTATATCAGTGTATCAAATATATGTTAGCATGTTAGTTAATATGTATAACCTAATAGTATACATTATAGGTTATATATCTAGTATAATATATTTACACCAATATTAAGAGATGAAATATTCATGTGCAAATAATAGAGGAAAATAATTTGACGGGGAAATACTCGCCTCAACTTGAGATTGGACAATATGGATCTGACTAAGAAAAATCCATGGCTAAGATATTGAATCGCAGGGCTATCATGCTACATGGATTATCAACTAGACTCATAACATCTTTAAACTGGCAATACTTAATAAAAGGGTGTTTATACAGTATCATTAAGTCTAGTAACATTATGGGGAATGTTCTAGAGATTCTTCAAGGGACATAGGGGGTCCGCATAGCCCCTCACTAGTAACGACATTCAAAAGCCGCTCCCAAGTAGTTAATGTGATGTGTAACATAGGTATACGTCCTTAATTCTTTGTATATTATAATTACGGTATATATAATAAACTATATATATTATAATTCATAATCAATCAATGATATATAGACATATCGTATATACTTAATGATAATATAGGTAATATCCATACTGTATAACATAGAATCGTATATATGTATTGTTAATATAGGTATATCACTATATTAAATAATATCCATAGTCATAGCGGATATACTTAGTCATACCATTAAATATATGTATTGGATAATGTACACCAATATATTTATGGGATATACCTATAATATCCTTATTATACCCTATAAGGATACTTATTATTACTAGAAGGGGTATAATATATATATTAATACGGGTATACTATAGTAATTGGTATACTATAATTGATTTGGTATAATTATCATATATATTAATATGGGATATATATATTCGTGGATAATAGCATACATATGGTAATATTATTTATTATATGGATATTATTGGACATATAACTTATTTGTATGTCCTAATAACAATATAATTAATACTTAAATTATATATATGGATACTTATCCGGGGAAATAATATGATATCATGTAATACTATTTCAGTACAGTCAACCCATATTTGACACATCCCTATTTAATTATTAGTTATTAAATATTGACTATATTATATCATATGGTTAAATATATCAAAAGCTGACGGTATTTTGTGTATATGTTTAATTTACTAATTTATCAATATTAGTATAACTAACCGTTATGAGATATTATGTCATTAATCTCCCTTACCGTTAAGATTTAAAAGAGAGAAAATTAAATTGTGTTGTTTCTCTTCCCCTAAAACACTCTTTTTTCGAATCAAAGCCATGTTTAATTCACAATGACACATGGAAATTTGTCAGCGCTAATTTTTTATGTGTGCCGGTAGTTGCATCAATAACTGAAGGTAAGGCTACGGATACGAAATTGTACAATGCCCTAGTGATATACAAATCCTGGTCTGTATTTGGATTATTCATTGGGGGAGATGGCTGCTTGAATATCTTCATAGTAAGTTGTGAACTTAATGAGGAGATAATTGTTACTTAAAATGTGTAGATAAGTATTACTAGAATATATAATAACCCATTAACTATAGTATTAGTATGTATGTACTTATAACTTTATCGAATATAAAGTTGATATATACCGGCACACATCAATAAATTTACTTGGTAATATCTCTACCATACTACATGTATACCGACAGGACTACATTCCGAATAAAATAACTAATATTTACTATGTAATTACATTTATACTGATAGCAATATAAAAATATTCCAAATGTAGTCATCAAAGTAAGTAAAATAAATTTTTTGATATTGCAATAATTAACATGATAGGGTACGGTATTATTTAATGCTTTACCATGGTATGTTTTCCATATAGTATATTCAGGGATATACGAACAATATCCATTAATTAGTTGATATTCATATCTATAACATAATTAATCATTTAACATATTACAACATAGAACCCAAACATATATCTCGTGATGATAATAGGTTAATGATTTGGCACTATAATTGTACATTGTTATACATAGAAATAACTTTGCATCGGTTATTATATGCTATGAATAATTTTGTCCTTAATTATGTCATAGGAATTATTTCAAAAAGAGTACGCAAATGTATCAGGTTACCGTTAATCTTATATGGATATTATTATATCAATGTGTATCATAGTACAATAATATCCATATAAACAACTTTAGCGTGGGTATAATTTATGATCAATATGATAGTAAATAGGCTTGAGGTATGTTAAACAAGATAGGTATAATAGTAAGTATGACACAATTAATATTGCACTACATACTATATCATATAAACATCATTAGTTTATGGTGGTACTAACTTATAACTAGTTCACCCAATCTTAAACCGTGTATTGATTTGCCTATAAGAGTAAAAACATACCAGAATATATCGTATTTTGAGTATCATATTTACCACCATGAGTTGGATATGATACCAAATACCAATTATAAATACAATTAGGATATCTTAGGAATCAACGACTATATAATCTAGACTAGGTGGGGTAAACTATATTTCAGGATTATTGATATACTATTAGTGACATTGCCTTAGTATTTTATGTAATGAGAATACATTAATACTATACTCAAATCATGGATATAATAATAAAATATACTTAGGTATATACTAATATATATATAACATAATATTTATCAGGTATTTCCAATAATTTAGATGTACACAATTATGTTAATCTACCATAATATTAATGTATAAGTACGGTAGGCGTGTGGTTATTTTTGGATATGCATACAGTATAGTGAGAATAGGAAATTACCAGGACACATACATATTATCCTACAGTGTACATACTCGTTTTAATATATTATTATATGCATATCCAATATGGATGTACAATGAAAACCATTATTTACCGACATGTACTATATATATACATGTAACTTAGTAGGTTATACAGAATTAAAGTGGATAATACATAGCTAATATCCATATCTAAACTTAGATATATCATATATGTATTATTATACCTATCTTAATTGATATATATTAAATAGTTAATGGATATTATATATCGCAATATATACTATTAATATCAGTTAATATGTAGTAATATTATATGAATTGTAATACCTAATATACTTGGGTATGTAAAATACATACATGAATGATATAAAGCATAATACTAAATTCGGGTATGATGTATAACTTAGCCAATTATATTATTATCTATTTAAAGGCACATATACGGAATAAATTATATAGTATAGATACATATCTAAACTATTCAATGTACTTGTGACCGTTTACGATTATATTCTAAATTCATGGTATCATGACAATATATAGAACAATTATATTAAAGATAGATTATACGTAATATAATGTGTATATATTATTTCAGACATTGCTAATACATATTTAACCAAGTATAATAGTATAATATACTATGGAGATGGGAAATGACCCACTAGGGTTAAATTATATATATTGTAACGGATACTATGTATATTTATGCATAATAGTTATAATATAAATGTAATACTTAATTGTATAGGTATATCTGATGTATTTTAATTTATCAGATAACAGATAAATTAATATATTGTATGTATTAAAATACCTTGCATATCGTATTTGTCACTATATGTAATTCACATAATCTAGTATACAGTATATATTATATATTATATATTAAATAATATCTGTTATATATACATATGATATCATTTAGGTATATATTTAGCTAATATCGGTATAATGTGGGAATACATTTACTTATGGATTAATACTTATTAGAGTAATTTATAGTAATCTAATATAATATTAATATTACAGGACCTAACTATGTATAACATATATAACGTATATACATAGATTATGAGTCTATATCAATGGTAGGCATGTACATATATTAAAATATAACCAAGATTGTATACATTAAATATGCCTAACCTATGTAAAATATAACTAAAGTATAAACAATTATGCCCGGGTTTAATGTAATGGTATGATAAAATTATGACATAATATCTAACATGTAATCCTGGCACATCAAATTCTATATGCATTGGATACTTATAATCACATATTTTATAATTGTAATTAGAATATGTATATCTCTTGATATTAGTATATAACCATATCATATAATTTAACTAAGCATGTATATATCATATGTGACATATTTGGTATATTCACATCGATATAGAAATATGGATAATTTGTTTATGATGCAAACAAATTATGATATAATATGCCTAATTATATAACAATTTATGGATTGACCAACAAGCTCTATATCTGATAATGTTCTAATTGTCATACCAATAATTTGTATATCAGTTTGTAGTCTTTTGCTGGGTATATTAAACTGATAATTTGAGATGATAATTTGAAATATCAATTTTAGTTGATACACAATCCTGACCATTATATTTTGTCATATACTTATACAAATATGAATGGTGTATATCAATTCACTGTGAAAGAAGATTTTATACTTGGTGTGGCCAATTGGAGGTATGAGTATTTACAGGTCATTAATGAATGAAAAATAGATACCACTTTATTTGTTAAGAAAATCCATGATGATATTATTCTTATCCAAATTTACATAGACGACATCATTTTCGGATCTACTAATGAAGATCTTTGTCAAGAGTTTGCTAAGTTAATGCAGGAAGAATCTGAAATGAGCCACATGGGGGAGCTCATATACTTTCTCGGATTGCAAATCAAACAAGGAAAAGAAGGAACCTTTACTCATCAAACGAAGTATGTAATTGTCAGTTATATATTATAATGAGCTAGTGTATAAAAGTATGGTGTTGGGAACTGATTGGTTATTGTACTGTTAATAACGATTACATATGTACTAATAGTTATTTGTGGGTTGGTTAATATTCATCATTCATAGTTTTACTAAATTATATGGGTATATTATGATAATTTCTTTATGTTATATTAATATATGATTACATTATACCAATATTATCATATAATACAGTGCTATGGTCACTGTTATGTATCTATACTAGTTATATTGTGATAATTGTACCCTAGATAATGTATTATACCCATATTAGCACATTAGTATATATTATTGTTGATTATAAATATATCCCAGGTAATATCGTATATATATATGGACCATGGCATATAATTATCTTACATGATATATAATTCCGAGTGATATATCTAATTATATTATCAATTATGTGATATGGTTAATATCTGATAACAAAGATACCAATATATTACAATAATCCACGTTTATAGACGATATTACACATTTCAGTATACATTAATATATACAGTATATACCAATGTAATAGTACATTGGTATGTATTGTTATGGAATATATATCCCTATTATGATATTATAACTACATATGAATATTTAATATACTAGGATATGTGAGTATATTATACGTGGTTATGTATATTATCCCGAAACCAAATTACTTTACTGTATATAGGTTATATATTATCATATTAATATATACTCATATTATATATTTGTCTAATATATCTATAACCTGGTGTTCATACAAAATAATACCATATATGATATGTATACTGTTAATATCATAGGGATTAACTAACCTATGATTGTGTATATATCAACGTTATTGATCACCTATTATGATATAATATTAGATACTGTATTTGCATATCCTAATTGTGGAATTATACATATTGATCAATAACTTCTCCGGAATTCTAACTATAAAGAACATGATATATTCCATAGGTATAGTATATATGAATATACAGGACTTATATAAATATTAAATTATATTTGATATGGTAGTAAAATATATAAATAACATGATATATTCCATAGGCACATAATTGGTATATATGTATTAATTATACATTGTTATAAATTTCCAGTACACATGTATATCATGTAAGTAAGTTAATTACCGGATAGGTTAACAAACTATGATACAGTATATAGACATGTTACTTATCATATATATGCCACTAACTCCTCGCAAATACATATTGATTATAATTTGTATGTTATGTATAAGTTATGTTATTATATGCCTAACATAACATTACCCACTTGTAGAATAATTTAAATGTCACCTCATAATATATATGGAGCCCACTCCATCAATGTGGATATAGCTCGATGGGCATTACAGTATTAATGAAATACTATCAATAATATATATTACATATATTATGATAACTATAAGATATATATATATATAGAAGCCAATTATATATCTTACTAATATTAACATATATCATAGCAGAATTGGACCATAAGGCATATGTCATAATACTCTGATATTAATCGTATAAACTCATATCAGGGCTATAGATATATGTATATGACACAAATAACATATTATATGACATAATAGCTAAACCTTACCATGTATTATAAATGTTGACATTTTTGATATTGTGTATATGCATATTGTTATTACAGGATATATTGTCCATAAATATATAAAAATCATGTATAATACATTGCTATACTTGTATGTCATATATTGGTATGTCTATAGTAACATGAATAATTAATATGAGGTTATTACTTTGTATAATTGTATCATATATATAATACTAGAGCCACTCGAGATCCTTGGTAAAGCTATTATTAAGTATAGGTAATAATAGTATCCCATTATTTACACAAGGAAGATATATCGGGATATTGTTACAATTAAATGAGTATTAACATCTAACCTATTAATATTAATACTAATACTAAAATATGGTGTAATAGATTTTTACAGTGAGTATATCAATAAAAATCATAAGTGTGGGGTCTCGAAACTAAGTATAGCCCTTTGGTAATATTCATATTTGATCATATAACATATCCAGCACGGTAAAACTATATCACAATATTACGGATATCCTATGACTAATATTTGCAATTATATATTCCTTTATTTTTACTATATGGATATGTTATTGATAGTACTAATATTAATTGACCGTATTTACCAGACTCTATATATCAGCAAAAGATACGCCTTATGTATCAGATATATCAAGGTATCAACTAGTGATGCGTAAACCTAGGGATATCGTCACTAGAGTAAATATGATATTGCTTGACTAGTCCAACAAGTACTGTGCATATCTCATAGAATACACTAGAGTATTTGATCACATACCAATGGTTTACTCCCCAAGTTATATCGTAATTATGACATATATTATATTAAATAGAAAGTACGTCTTTCCCTTTTCATATTACATGGACAATTACATATGGTTAGCTAATACATGCAAACATATCTCAGTTATTACTTGTACATAATATCCCTACATTTCAGATACATTCGCAATAAACTGGGATATGGCTTATACTGATTTTTTGACCGTGGACTTATTTATGAATATTTGGAGTATATGTGCATTTCCTGATATTGTAAGATGCTTAGTATGCCATCGGACTAACGGATAGGTATCAAATATGACTTGTTTATAGATAATATGATGATGATAACAGAGGTCCAAACTATGAGATATAATCCAAAACATGTTTGAGAACCATTCACGAAGAAATATCATGAACTAGAAGTGTTGTTAACAGTGATAGGTTCATTATCGAAGGTAGGTGCAGTGAATATGTTATCATCATTGAGATATGGACAGTATATATAATTACATATGCATAACTTGGGTTACTATATATTGCATACTATTTATAGTATTTCATCTCACTTCTCGCTCTAAGTAACCCCCTTGGATGGATGTGGAAGATATGATTTAGTTATTCTTCCATAAAATACAAATCTTTCAAATCCGTATTATTTGTTCTCGAATTTTTATTTAAAGGATTCATGAGACACCTATTACATATAAATTAGATTACTAAGTAATATTCATATTTTATAGTATTAATTAGTTACTTATTATACTGGATTTGTGTAGATATTATGATACTTTTGATAAATGGAGACAGTTTATGGGTATAATTTGCGCATAGGATATATACCTATAACATTATATATATTAGTATTCGTCTTGGCATACGGGTAGTTAAAATATATTTCATAATACTCATAGTTAGGTAATATTAATATATATATATATATATATATATATATATATATATATATATATATATATATATGAATGTATTCAGGATGGTGGATATCCCAGTTTCATAATGTAAATAGTGCATTATACTCGTATTAACGTATATCTATATATACATATTTAATACATAGTGTATATTAGACTCCCTATTGGTGATCTTATATACGATATTATCTTAATGTCAGATGTGCATGATAGTATATAATTAAGTATAATATGTATTACCATTAATGATATATATTTGTACATATATACCTCCACTACTTATCAAATACCGGTATATATGTACAATTAATTAACCCTTTATATCTGTGTATTAGCATACAATTACATATGTGACGTATAAGTAATGGAGGTGGTACCACTTTCTGATACCATCGTAGTTATATGTGACTAGGTTGTATCACTAAGCTTTCTACACAATGTCTAACCTAAGTGCGGACAATATCATGTGTATTATAAAATTAGACTATATCCCTAGACAAGTCTTAGATATAGATTAGTATACAATATCCCTAAAGTATGTAAATACTACAAATATAGGATCGTAATATAAAGTGACTGGGTATTTGTTGGTATATATTTCAAAAATGGTCCTATATCATAATTTAACCCTAGTAGTGTAATCAAGTATCTATATATACTTATGGCCATGGTATATGGTATTACATATTATCCTACTTTGAAAGTATAGATTATGTATAATATAGATACAACACATATCGGTATAATCTTATATGTATATTTAATATGGAATATATTATACATAATACCATATGGATATAATTAATTTACAAGATATTATTAGGGATTAAAGGATAACCTGATATGGATTAAACTATGCACTACTACAAAAATGACCTTTAATAGCACACCTTTAACAGCGCTTGTCAATTATAAGCGCTGTTAATTAGAGGCACATATAATAGACAGCGATTCTTTCTGCAAGCGCTGCTAAAAGTCAGATAATAGACATCGCTTCTTTCTACAAGCGCTGTTAAAGGTTACATAATAGACATCACTTCTTTCTACAAGCGATGTTTATTAGAGGCACAGATAATAGACATTGCTTCTTTCTGCAAGCGCTGTTAAAAGTCGAATAATAGACAGCGCTTCTTTCTACAAACGCTGTTAAAAGTCAAATAATAGACATCGCTTCTTTCTACAAACGCTGTTAAAGGTCAGCTAATAGACAACGCTTCTTTTCTCCAAGCGCTATAATTGCTTCGTGGCAAATTTGCAAAAAATCTTCGCACCCATCGAGAGCGGGCGAGTGCGGCTGAATTTTTTCATCTCCCAAATTTTTTGAATGTGACTCTAATTTGGTCGACCCCTTCGAAGAGAAGATCATCGCTGATCTCCTTGATGACCCCAAATGCGGCATCGTCGTCTTCTCCTCCGGCATCCCCCTCCCATCCCTCGTTGCCTCACTCCTCTGCCATCACCACCCATCCTAGGGTTTCCTTCTTAGCCTCTCCGCCTCCACTTCCCAAAAGTCCACCATCCTTAAAACCACAGAAAACTCCCAAAACCATAACCCTAGCGATCCGCCACAGGAACCTCCTCTTCTCCTTCATGTTCATGGAGCCCCTCTTCTTCCCGATGCACCGGTGGCGTGAGTAGATCCGCAAATCTACGCCCCTCCACATTGTCAGATTCCTCGAGATTGTCTCAATCATCTCCGTCGTCGCTTCCCTCATGTACCTCCTCTCATTCTTCGACATCGCCTTCATCCAGTCCATCACCTCAAACTCCAAAGAAGAAGAAGAAGAGGTAGAATCCTAGTAACACCATCAACAGCCGTCGTAGCGATTCGTCCCGCCCCATGTCCCTTGCCCTCTTCTCGTAGATGATAACAAAGAGAAGGTGACGACTATATTGTGCCGATCCCTGTCAAGGACGAAGAGATTGTCGAATGCGTGGTCGGGGGAAGATCAACTCTTACTCCCTGGAGTCTAGGTTGGGGGATTGTAGACGCACGACAGGTGTTCGATGCGAGGCCGTAAAGAGACTCACCAAGCAGAATCTCGACGGAATGCCCCTCGATGGGTTCGATTACGCTTCCATCTTGGGCCAGTGCTGCAAAATGCCGATTGGGTACGTCTCGCTGCACGTTGGGATTGCATAGCCGCTACATTTGGACGGGCAGGCGTACAACGTGCCGATCGCAACGACGGAGGGAAGGCCATCGAAGAGTCAGGAGGGCGACGAGTCGTGCTGAGGGATGTGATGACGTTGGCGCCTGTGGTGAGGTTTGCAACGACAGCCGAGCTCAAGTTCTTCTTGGAGGACCCGACGAATTTTGGCACTCTGGCCGTTGTTTTCAACAGGTATATATGGCAACATGATCTTCAGTGGCTGTTTTTGTTTGTGCATGTATTTTGCTTTGATTGGTATAAAATTTGGAGCTTAGCTTGGTTGTTGGGGCTGTTAACATCAATCTATTTGTAGCATTGGTGCTAGAATTGGCAGTTGATTTTTTTCTGTTAGCGTTTCTCTTTTTGGGCATTTGTGATGATGCTTTTAAAGTTACTTGAATGAGAATGTTATTTCTGAAAACTTGTACAATTTTACTTGCGAATTGTTCGCTTTTTTGCGCTTTTGTAGAACAAGGCACATCTTGTGGTCATTGCTCATGATGTTGACCCCATTGAGCTGTGGTTTGGCTCCCTGCCCTATGCAGAAGATGGAAATCCCATATTGCATTGTCAAATGAAAAGCTCAAATGGGATCGGTAGTCCCCCCCAAACAGTGGCGGAGCCAGAAAACTTTGTTAGTGGGGGCGAAAACATAATAATAACATATTTTGTTTTTCATTCATCCATTGATCTTCCATGTGATTTCAAAGTCGACTTTTGATGTTATTCATTGCTGAAAATGCTCTCTTAGTTGTTGTAACTTGTAATATCCGTGCTAAATTTAGCAGCAAATAACGGATTGATTATGTCCTTTTTAGTCATGACAATTCTTTCTGCAAGACCTATTGTCATCGTTGCGATGTCCTCGTTGGAGGAGGCTCGATTCGGCTGGAGATGGATAGGGCTGTCGTGTGTATGGACTTAGGGTGGTCAACTATTTCACACCTGCACGATGGTAGATATGAGAGTAAGGTGCAGTATAACTTTAATAATTAATTATGTTTAATTTGAAATTTGTTTGGATTTTCATTGTGTGCATCAAAAGTGGCGGCACATGTTATTTGATCATGTATTATTTACATTTTGTCGTGTTAGTTATGTTAATATTATTTTTATTATTAAAACTCGACTTAGACGTGTATCCTAGTTGATCAATTTTTTATGATGAGCAAGCAATATGTATCAAACCCATAAACTCTAGTCCCATAAAAAGACTGCCTAGCCTAAACAATACTTAATAACCAAAATAATAATAAGTTACAAACAGTAATGAACAAAAAAATGAGGAGTTGCTATGCAAACAGTCCTTTTTGCCCAACCCAACTAGCATGAAGACCTAGATTAATAAATAAACAGTTCTTTTGGCTCAACCCAACTCACATGAAGAGTTAGATGAATAAATAATAATATGTCAAAAAGCAACTCACATGAAGAGTTAGATGAATAAATAATAATATGTCAAAAAGCAACTCACATGAAGAGTTAGATGAATAAATAATAATATGTAAAAAGCAGGCAATGGGGTTCGAAGCCAGGTTCTCGGATATCAAGAGCAGCGCCTTAGCCATTTGGCATTCAAGGGTTCTCGATACCAAAAGCTAAATTTTTTTATTTTACTTTCTTGCCCGGGAGACAATTGCCTACTACATAAAATCTGAGAATGTCAGTGGGGGCAATTGCCCCCCTTTGCCCCCACCTGCCTCCGCCACTGCCCCCAAACCTTCTTTTTCAATTTTTAATATGTTTTCTTCTTGTTCATCATGAATAGAAGCATTAAACAATTGCTGGTATATTTTATTTTCCCATGAATTTGAAAGATTGTGCACAAGAAGATTGCATCGGTGTTGTGCTTAACTACTATGAAGAACGAGGATAAATTGGACTTCAGCAACATCGAGGAGGCCATTAAGGTATAATAAACTACGCCTAAAGAATTATTCTAGATGCTCGATTTTTAAATTTTTGTTTTCATTGTAATGATCAATTGTTATTGCTTCCGTAGGCCAACTTCAACGATAAATTTGATGAGATCAGTAAACAGTAGGGTGGTGGTATTAGTTCAATTATTGTATTTGATCTATGAGATAAATTCTCTTTTTTTCCTGTCTGTTGCAGCCACTAGCCTCTTTAACATCCTGCTCAAATACAGATATAAGGATAAAGCTGCAAAGAAAGAACGTCTTTTGAAGAAAGCACATGCCAAGGCTGAAGGCAAAACTGTAGAAGTAAAGAAGCCCATTGTTGTGAAATATGGGCTTAATCACGTCACTTATCTAATTGAACACGTACCTCTAATTGAACAGGTACCATTCTCTTTGTTTTTTATAATGGGTTATCTTTGCTTTTGAATGTTTAGTGTTTGAATATGATGTCTCCAATGCTTTTGCTTTGCAAGTGGACCTGTAATGTGGAAAATAACTATGATGCTATAGTGATTTGGAGTTTGAATTAGAAGCTGTTCCTCATCTCTGTCCTGAAGAGTTAGTGGAGGCTAAGGAATGTGCCAAGGTATAGCCATAAATATAATAGCAAGAAGTTTCTTCCTTTGTATTGAATTTTGGAGCTGATGTTATATGGCTGTTTGAGAAGTGTGATGGTTGCCCACTTTTTTCGATTTTTAAAATCTCAATAACAAAAATCCTATTTTTAGTGATTTCTTAAATATGATTTTGTCGAAGGCTTGATCTGTGCTTTTCTTTAATAATATTGTAAAAGATGTACATGACATTGATGACCTTCAGAAGATGATTTTGTCAAGGCGATTCTTTGAATCTATTTTACAGTTTTACTCATTAGTGGATAATATATTATCAAAGTCCTTTGTATGCCAATGGAGTTTTATTTACCAGTTTAGATATAATTGTCATGAAGGGCATTACTCTGTCAATTTTCTGTCACTACTAGAAGAATATTGTATCTAATTTTTATTAGAGCAGACTTACACATGTTGGCGTAAAGGAGACTGACCCATCTTGATGTTAGTCACAACTTATTATTATTATTATTAACGTATCATTTGTCATCATTTTGTTGTAGCAGAATGTTTATGTTGGCAAATTGAAGTAACTTGTCATCATTTCATTGTTTTGAATGTGTCATTATGCAGGTCTCGTTATCACCATTTTAAATATACTCTCTGTTTTCAACACCCTTTGAAACACCAAAATTTTCATTGGAAAATTTGTGCTAAAAGTTGTTGCAAGTCAACTATTGTGATGTCCTGATAATAGATCATCAAGAAATAAATCGCATCGTTTGCAAGGAACCTTTTGTAAGTAGAAGGCGCATTTCAAAATTTCTGTGCAAACATGGATGCACAAGCACAAGCACAAGCAAATGAATTTTCCCAATTAAACTGACAGTTAAGTCTTTCACATCGCCTCCTTTTTGGACAAGATTTCTGACCCACGGGCGCTGTAAAGAAAAAGGAAACCATCCCTCTAATAATTTCACGATTGTCACAAAAGCAACGAGCTTTATGTTCTCTTAATTTCTTCTGAGAATTTTAGCTGTTGATTGATAGTAAAATTATCAAAATATAGGCAGGTTATACTCTCCACTGGTTCTCCATGCGTCTGTGGTTCTACACCATCCCTCCAATGTCGGATAAAGGTATCTCGAGCCTTTTGATCAAGTCTCATCCAACTCTGAAGAAACCATTGTTCCATGGGAAGCTTTTGGTGGGACCAAATCCTTTGATAAAAGCAGCTGCCTTTACTACAGGTGGACGCGTTGCCAATCCATCCACGGTAGCCTCACCGTTCAAGGCCGCGCAGTCTATTACCGGTAAATTGATTTATATAACTTGGAAATTATTTTGTAATTGCTGAGTTATAGAACTTCCTTTCAACTATTCTGGTGTTAGTAAATTAATCATCATTAATGTACCTTCCTACTCAGTTACACACTAACACACAGCTTGCTGCATTATGTCTTAATTTTCATAGTGTTGTCATCCTTCTGCATTCACAATAGAAGTGATGCTTGATAATGTTGCTCCTCCAAAGAATATTACAAGAGCCTTAAGTGGGCAATTTTTTTTTTGAGGGATGTTATGTGCAAAATACTGAAGTATAGTATTGTCTGCAATATCTCTTCCTTTTATCATGTTCTATTCAATCCTAGCTGCACTGGTGCTGTTGGTTTTATTGTTTTTCAATTATTACAAACATTGAAGTCGATTATCAATGTACTCTTGTTTCCGGTTGGTTGAGTGATTGTCATATTCCCATATGCTATAAGGGGCTTAGTTCTCCAGTCTTTGATAAGCTTGAAGCTAATCTGGCACAGGCTGCATTATCACTTCCTACAACCAAGGGATTTGAATTTGGCAGTGGATTTGTAGGTAGGAAAGAAAAAGGGGTGCCACGTAATTTTGCTTAGCGATGCTTAATGATGCATATTTCTTTTTTAAATTTAAAAGTCGCAAATGCACTTATCCCTTCTATATGATGCCACCTGTGTAGGTACCTTTTTGATGGGAAGTCAGCATAATGATGAATTCTATACAGATGAAAGTGGAAACATTTGGACAAGGACAAACCGATTCGGCGGTATCCAGGTCGTTATCTTAGTATTTTCTGCCGTATTTCTTATTAAACCTTTTTGGGATGGATTTTGTGACCCTTGCTGTCAGATATTTAGTTTCATTAACTCCTTAATGGTAAATTTTGCTTCTTTCTCATGATCGTTAGTTTTCTATTACAGGGAGGAATTTCTAATGGGGAAACCATATACATAAGAATATCTTTTAAACTACATCTACTATTCGGGTATGCCTATTTTACTGACATTCTTTCACATTATTATTACTGCAAAGTGTTTATGTGTGTTGTTAAGTGAATCTGTACTCTTGAACCCTTGTCTTAATTACACCTTGTAGTGAGATTTCCGAACATGAATATGTTGGGACCTTTCCCCCTTTCACATTTCTCCAAAAGTTGAAATGATTACAACAAAGGATCATTGCAATTCAAGTGACATCATTTGGGCCAAGGAATTTCTTTGAACTCAGGTTGCTAGCATTAACCAAATTTGATTGCCAAGCATTGAACTTTGGGTGATGCAAGGTGGCACATAAGAACTTAGCAAAACACCAAATAAGTATTGAACTATCACATTACTAATGAATACCATAGAGATTACACTTACCATCAATGTAGTATGCATGTGCTTTTTAGTAACAAATGCTTTTCACTTTAACATTCAAGAACACTCCAAACTATTGATGCCATGCTGCGTTCGTCAATATCACAATAAAGTTCATAATTTTCCATTAAACAAACCCTGAAATTCTCTTCTACAACGGCAGAGAAGAACATCAACGAGATTATCTTCTAAGCTATTTTTAACTGAAACCTTGGTCGACAAGTAGACCGATGATCAACTACAGATATTTATCCTCCTCTTGTTCCTCTCTACTTTTTAACTATCTGCTTCATTATAAATTTCACTTAATTTTGGGTAAATTTTCTTTCTTGATCTGGCTTATCCCCTTTCAGGGAATACTAAACATGCTTCACTGTTTGTTAAGAAAGCAAGCTCTACAGGCCATTGAATAAATAAACAAAGTTCAGAATAGGTAAAGTTCAGCTCAAGTTTAGTACATGTTTTACAAATGTTTTCTTAAAAATTGAACTTTGTGTTTGGGTTTAACATAATTGGGTCTCAACAGAATTGAATTGAAAGGAAGGATTCTCAAAGCAGGATATCCATTTGAGGCATGTCATTGTTGCTGTTGGTGTTGTTGTATGGAAGAATAATCGATTGCATTCATCTTTTAACATATATTTCTTTGTAATATGTAAGACCCATACTCTTGGCACTTTCCACTTGTTGATTTCATTTTTTAACTACTTTACAGGCCTAGCTTAGATCTTCTGGAAGAAGAAATGGGAGAAGGTAAAATGCCCATTTACTATCCAACACATAGGTTTTAAGACTTCATGTATGCATTTCCAGTGTTATTTAAAGCCTCTGTTTTCCATTGACAGAACCATCCACTTCCGAGATTGCATACATTGATGGCAACTCCACTTCCAATCCGGGTGAACCTGAAAGCAAATCCAAGACCACCGACACTATATTTGACCACATCCGAAAGAAGTCCAGGGATTTTCCACTTAAATCACGAGGCATGAATGCTTCTCACCAACCTCAGAAGCATTCAGTGGAACCTGGTGGCTCTGTGAACGGGACATAAGTAAACTGGCTACCCACGACTTGATGAATGGTGCACGAGTTGTTGGCCGCAAAAGGGTTCATCCAGTTGAATCATCAGAAGTTGCAATTAGCAATTTGTCGGGAAATGTATTGTTCAAGGAGTGATTTAATGGATAATGATTGATAAGTTTTGTATGCGATAATTTTTCTTATTTGTATTACGGATCATCTTCCAATATCAATGCACATCATCTAATTTATGTGATTGTTGAATAAAAGCAATTTAATTTGATTGTTTCTTGTAATGATTGTTTCTTGTAATTTAATGTTATTGGTGGTTTATTTAAGCATTTTGAACATTAAATGGATCTATTTAAATATAAAACGTAGGAAGAAACAATAAAATGAATTGAAACAAGCGATGTCTATCTGGGACCATTAACAGCGCTTATTAAGTACAAGCGCTGTCTATGGTGGACCTTTAACAGCGCTTGTACTACTGTCTAAGGTCCCAATAGACAGCGCTTGTTTAGTACAAGCGCTGTGAAAGGTCCACCTTTAACAGCGCTTCTTTAGTACAAGCGCTGTTAAAGGCCCACCTTTAACAGCGCTTGCACTAAAGAAGCGATGTGAGCGCTTGCACAGACAAGCGCTGTTAAAGGCCCACCTTTAACCGTGCTTGCACAGACAAGCGCTGTTAAAGGGGGGCCTTTAACAGCGCTTGCACAGACAAGCGCTCTTAAAGGCCCCCTTTAATAGCGCTTGTAAAGCGCTATTAAAACCAGTACCCCTTTAGCAGCGGCGAGATAGACATCGCACATAAGCGCTGTTAAAGGTCCCTTAAGTATCTATATATACTTATGGCCATGGTATATGGTATTACATATTATCCTACTTTGAAAGTATAGATTATGTCTAATATAGATACAACACATATCGGTATAATCTTATATGTATATTTAATATGGAATATATTATACATAATACCATATGGATATAATTAATTTACAAGATATTATTAGGGATTAAAGGATAACCTGATATGGATTATACTATGATATAATATTCTAAGATTAGTTATGACATACAAATATCTAATTTCTTAAAATTACATATATATTAAATTTTATAATAACATGATATATATGGATAACCTAGCTGGTTACCCTAATTTATACATCAATTACTTTTAATAGTCATCTACACAAATTAATTATTATAATATGTTATTTATGTTATTATAGTGTAAATAACTATATCATATAATATCCATATATGATAATGTAGGTCATAATAAAAGGGTCCTCACATTGTATATAATATGGCAAATTACAAAATTAATGTCATGGATATTGAGACTGCGATGTTGGTCCACCATTACTTACACATTGGCTTCTCATATGTTTATCTTAATGATTATGTCAAGCAAATAGATATCAATATAATAAAAGCGTCTATGGATAGGAAATCCCCACTACGGACCATATGATTATATTAGTATGATATAGGTAGCTATCCAAAATATTATATATAATGTTATTATTATACCATATATATAGTATGAATTAGGGATAAAGGTATATACCTATATATTAGTCACCAATATCATAATACCGGAGAATATGCATGTGTTATAAATACCTTACTATGATAGTCATACTCGATTTTTGAGAGCACAATGCAAGATAGATGGCTGATTCATGTAATATACACGTAAGACTAAGTGATCCACGTATACTCCATGTATTCATTTACATGTACAACGCCATTGCATTTGATATTTAACCAACATATTTGATATATGCAAAGTTATGTTAATCATATCATAAGTAATATGAACCATTAGTATGTATACTACTACAAATTGTCATAGCCATTAAATAAATTAAGGTATCCGTGGTAAACATAGATGGATATGATTTATTCAACATGCTATCCAAATTCCATGATAGTTAAAGTATATACATTTATGATACATTATACTGTTACTATCCATTATATCTTAATATATCTATAATTAAGTATTGGATGGATTAAAATTGACCCATGATATATCCAAAGATTATAAGTTATATCCTAATGTCCATATATATTCACCAAATAATAGGATATGTGATAAGCATATATTAGACTATTATTGTTATATGTATAGTAGTATTTGATTATATGAGTGAGTATATAATACATTATGTGCATATTGTTAACTTATAGATTCAATATTAGTATTTTTGTATAACCAATATCCGATAATTCATGTATATCCATATATTCAATACTTATAAATATTATATGATAAATAATATTCCATTGGATTATACAGACACATAATATATATACAAATACGGGATAATAACTTGTATTTGTCTAAAAATTAACATATGTATACCACAAGCATGTGCAATATGATAATTCATGTATAGATATCCATATCAATAATATAAATATATGCAAATTCACTATACATATCCATATTATCCTATCTATAATCTCATACCCAAAATGACGAATAATATTTAGTCACTATTACTATGCATAACTTACAATCAAATTATACCATTGATAATACGGTTAATTTGACATTAATAACATGCTCGCTGTGATGGTTATACTCCAGACCTATCTGCACATCCTGTGAGATAGTTATTTAATATACCATTTACTGATCATTATTCATATATACAATATATATGTCCTTTTATACGCAAACAATATCCATGAATTAGTTGATATTCA
Organism: Scilla litardierei; assembly: GCA_030789695.1. Lineage (NCBI taxonomy): Eukaryota > Viridiplantae > Streptophyta > Magnoliopsida > Asparagales > Asparagaceae > Scilla > Scilla litardierei. Next base: position 1,975 of record JAULAV010008038.1, on the reverse strand, counting down.
TATCTATAACATAATTAATCATTTAACATATTACAACATAGAACCCAAACATATATATCGTGATGATAATAGGTTAATGATTTGGCACTATAATTGTACAGTTGTTATACATATATATTTAGAAATAACTTTGCATAGGTTATTATATGCTATGAATAATTTTGTCCTTAATTATGTCATAGGAATTATTTCAAAAAGAGTACTCAAATGTATCAGGTTACCGTTAATCTTATATGGATAGATATTACATCTGTACTCAACCAAAATTCTTGTACCGATAATTTACATAACAATTTCATGTATGGATATGAATATTTGCAAATATTGTGTATATATACTATATATATCACTTATATTTTAGATACAGATACATATAATTGGTCCTCATACTAGTGTCATAGATAATGGTAATGTTATGAATAGTATAACAATTTCATGATTGTCATAAAACGATAGCTGGATATAATATATACTAAATCTCAACTATCCACTATCTTAATAAATGCTAGGATTATTATATATTCCATAGGTATACCAAGGTTTTGAAGCCTTTACATTAATACAAATTCAAGAGCACGATGGTTACAATTGGCGCCGTCTATGGGAACTTAGGGTCACACACATGTCAAATCACATCCAGCCATGTTTGTAGTATGATAGTAATAGGATATTATATGAATTAACATATAAAATAAAATAATATCATACAACATTATATATAGCTATGATATATATGTGTATGTTATCGATATATTATGGATATGGGTATATAATCTAGTTATCATAAATATGGGTTTGGACATAATCATAAGGTAATATAGTCTAAATTATGCATAATTATTAGTCTCCAGAACAATACACGATAATGGGATACATAATTAATCGGTATGACCATTACCCAATAAATATTTAAACGGTATTACAATATACCAGTCATATACCACATATCTATAAATTACTCAATATCAGATATGTGATATCGGCATATTACTATATCCACAAACACACATTGATTACTGGATATGTTAATATACAATATGATTATATTTATAATATAGATATATAGTGTATATGCACATATGAATTACTTGATATTCCGTAGAGTTAATGGTTGGTTTGCATATGACATGTTCTTAATAAGTACAATTAGATCATATGTATAGATGAATATAGCTCACAGTTATCATCCTCATATTAAAAGGGGTATATAACCAATATCGTAATCAGCTATTATACAGAGATTACTTTCAATTTGTTAACATACCACAATTGTAAAATCAATCTATAATAACCAGCACAATCTGAGGTATTGATAAAGGAGGCGATCTACCAGCTTCAACGGATATTTTTGCGGACTTGTCATATTATGTGACTATTTTTCTTCATTTTCTGTAAAATATGTATCTTTTTATGAAATGATATGATTTTTGGCCTTATTTTGTCTTCTTTTTTTCTGTTAAAGATGACAATCTGCCGGTTCCAACGGGCATTTTTACAGATTAAGAAGTCTAGCTTAACTACAGAAAATTAAGAGAGGCATATGACGTAACAAATCACTAAACATGTGAGATAGCTATGATATTACATATTGTATGTCCAGTTTTAAAATAGCTATAAATTGTAATATTGATTGTCCTCTTTATACTATATTGCCTAAGAATGATATCTGTATTTCCATCTCTGTTGATATTCCACATCATCCAGTTTGTTCATACAGATCAGGGCGTGACTTCTCCGATATCCTCTCTTCGACGGCGACTCGATGGAAATACTCCTTGGATGATGCAGACGACGAAGTGATGTTTCGACAGTATAATTGATTATCATCATATAATAATTAAAATCTAAGTAAAATTATCAAATGATTTTAAAATTAAATATAATTTCCAAAAAAATCACTGAGATGATTGTATACTCTTATATGGGATAATGATATAGGATTCAAAGCATATATCTTGTTAATAACGGAGATATC
>JAULAV010008037.1:0-102534 GCA_030789695.1 Scilla litardierei | reverse complement strand
GTAGCAAACACTCTATTGGTAGCTCATCTACCAATGGTGCTTCCACCTCGTACACACCCTCATTTGGAAAGAAACCCACTTTAGGTGGACCTCCAAAGAAGGGTCATGCTTATATGTACACCAATACCATGCCACGTAGGAACACACGTCCTACTCCACATGCTCACACATATGATGATTTCTATGCACCACATCCACGGGCATGTGCACACCATGTGAGACACCCTCACGCACGTGTTCTCCCACATGCATATGTTCACCCACATCATCGTATGAATAATTATCCACATGCACCATTTCATCATGTTCCTTATGCCTATCCACATACACCACGTAGAAATCAACAACGCATGCATGCTCCCAATAGGATTAGGGCTCCCAAAATCTTCACCATTTGGAGCCCAAAGGACACAAGCATGGATGAAAAACAAGTTTACATGAATGATTATTTTATGAATGTAGTGGATAATGATAATTATGTGGGGAAGTCTAAGTCCAATTGGACTTGGCTTCCAAAGGTCTAATCTTTTGGACCCAATGACCTTGGGTACCATGATACGATATTTTCTATCTTTAGGTACTCAAGAAAAAGAAACAGAACAACAAATTTAAATTTAGCTCCAAGAGGAATTGGATACTCGATAGCGGGTGTTCAAAACACATGACGGGTGACGCTCAATTGCTCTCCGGAGTGGTGCCCATTGCAAATGGGAACCGGGTAGTCTTTGGAGGCAACGAGAGCGAAACCATCATAGGTGTTGGTAAAGTGGATAATCCTTCTAAACCATTAATAAGTGATGTTTACCTTGTTAAAGGATTAAACCACAATCTCATTTCAATAAGCCAACTTTGTGACAAAGGTTACAAAGTTAGCTTTGCGAAAGGAATGTGCCATATTTTAAGAAAAGATAATAATGAATTATTGTTTTCCAGCACATGTCATAAGGATATATATATCCTAGATCTTCCAAGATCACATGAACAATGTCTCATTGCCAACACAAGTGAACAACACTTATGGCATCGACGTTTTGGTCATGTGAACTTTGGAACACTTTTTAAGCTTTCCAAGTTAAATTCTATTAGAGGCTTCCCTAAGCTTGTCTTTCAAAAGAAAAGCTTTTGTGACTCGTGTCAACGAGGCAAGCTTCCAAAATCGTCTTTTAAACCTAAGAAAAGCATTTCTTCTAAGCGGCAACTAGAGCTATTACATCTAGATTTATTTGGGCCAACTAGAGTTGCTTCATTAGGAAATGCACGATATGGACTTGTCATCGTTGATGACTTTTCTAGGTTTACTTGGGTATTTTCATTAAGTAATAAAAATGATGCTTTTGAAAACTTCACAATATTTGTCAAGAAAGTACAAAATCTCATTGGAACCATCATTGTCACTATTCGTAGTGATCATGGAGGGGAATTTGAGAATGAGTCTTTTGATAACTTTTGTGATGAAGTTGGTATTACACATACCTTTTAATTCCCTCGCGCACCTCCTCAAAATGGTGTTGTTGAGAGAAAGAATAGAACGCTAGTGGAGTGTGCTCGCACTATGCTTAATGATAGCCAACTTGGCCATCAATTTTGGGCAGAAGCGGTACACACCGCTTGCTATGTGTATAATAGAATACTTTTGAGGCCCGGCACTAAACAAACTTGTTATGAATTGTTGTTTGGTAGATTGCCTCAAGTTAAACATTTTCGTGTTTTTGGTTCAAAATGTTTTATTAAAAACACGTATGGTAGTTTGGACAAATTCGATCCAAGATCCGATGAGGGGATTTTTGTTGGATATTCCTCACGTAGCAAAGCCTACCGGATATACAACAAACGAACCTCAACGATCGAGGAATCACTTCATGTTTCATTTAATGAAGGATTTGTCCCTACTAGAATTACTAATGATGATGACTCCATGGATGTTTTATGTGATTCAATTGGTAATTCTAATTCTAATGATTCTATTAATACTAACCCGACTAATGAATCTTTTGAGAATGTTCCTAGTGATCAGGGAATTCCCAAACGGCTTCATACCGTTCGTGACCATCCTCATGAGCAAGTCATTGGCAATATCCTTGATAGTGTCAAGACGAGATCTCAAGTCAACTACTTCGCTCATTGTGCCTTTGCCTCCTCGATAGAGCCAAAGAATATTAATGAAGCGTGCGAAGATGGTGCTTGGATCTTAGCCATGGAGGAGGAACTTATTCAATTCGAGAGGAATGAGGTTTGGAAGCTTGTTCCATTGCCATCGAAGAACCACACCGTCATAGGGACGAAGTGGATTTTCAAGAACAAGACCGACGAGAACCAAATCGTCGTCTGGAACTAAGCTCGGTTAGTAGCTCAAGGCTATCGGCAAGAGGAAGGAATCGATTTTGAAGAATCCTTTGCTCCGGTAGCTAGATTAGAATCAATTAGATTATTGTTATCTTTTGCATGCCATAAAGATTTTAAACTCTTTCAAATGGATGTTAAAAGTGCGTTTTTAAACGGAGATGTTGTTGAGGAAGTTTATGTTTCTCAACCTCCGGGTTTTATAAATGAAAAATTTCCAAATCATGTTTTCAAACTTAAGAAAGCACTTTACGGTTTGAGACAAGCTCCTCGAGCTTGTATGACTGTTTAAAGAATTTTCTTTTGGATTTGGGTTTTAAAATGGGAGAAGTTGATTCCACATTATTTGTTAAGTACTCGAATAATGATATAATTTTAGTTCAAATTTATGTTGTTGATATCATTTTCAGTGCTACTAACTTTGCTCTTTGCGAAGAGTTTTCTAATGTGATGAAGGATCAATTTGAGATGAGCCACATGGGTGAGTTCAAGTATTTCTTAGGTCTCCAAATTCGCCAAATGAACGATGCAATCTTCATCCACCAAACCAAGTACACGGTGGAGTTGCTAAAGCGATTTGGAATGGAGAATGCTTCCGGGAAGAAGACTCCAATGAGCACAACTACACATCTTGATAAAGATGCGGGCGGAAAAGATGTAGACATTCGTCTATATCGAGGTATGATAGGTAGTTTACTATATCTTACCGCAAGTAGGCCCGATATTATGTTTGACGTATGTGTATGTGCTTGTTATCAGTCTCAACCTAAGGAATCATACTTAGTAGCGGTAAAATGTATTTTCTGTTATTTAAGTTACACACTTGATTTTGGATTACTTTATCTAAAATCTAGCACGTATGAGTTAATCGCATATGGTGACGCAGATTATGCGGGATGCAAATCCGACAGGAAAAGTACTAGTGGCACTTGCCATTTTATAGGAAATTCTCTTGTCTCTTGGCTTTCCAAGAAGCAGAATTCTGTATCACTTTCTACCACCGAGGCGGAATATATTGCCGCCGGTGCCGCGTGTGCTCAAGTTCTTTGGATAAGACACACACTTAAAGACTTTGGTATAAACTGTGATACTTGCCCTATCATGGTGAACAACCAAAGTGCAATATGTCTCTCTAAGAATCCGGTACACCATTCCCGTTCTAAACACATAGATGTCCGACACCATTTCTTAGATGATCATGTTGCTAAAAATGACATCATATTAGTGTACGTTGAAACCCAGAAGCAAATCGCCGATATTTTCACGAAACCCCTAAAGGAAGACTCCTTTGTGCGGTTACGTCGAGAATTGGGGATTATGGGTGAATCCGAGATTTAGGATTCATATGTTCAATAATCTTGCATGCTATTCAATTTCATTATATTTGTTCATGCTTGATATATTGGAATTTTCTGGATTTTTCGTTGAATTTTCGGAATTTATGCTCGATTTATTCATGAACGTCAAATTTAAGATTTTCGATGTTTAATGGGGTAGTATAATGATTAGTGAGAGTATTTCGATGTTTCGTCTAAGTGCGATTAGGAGAGAACTCAAAATTTTCAATTTTCAAATTTTTGAACTCTGTTAGTCGGTTCATGTTCATTGACCGGCCGACTAGATCATCATCTAGTCGGTTAGTGAATGAACTCAGACCGACTAACTCAAGCCCTAAATTTTGGCTTCAGTTACTGTTTGCACTTAGTCGGTTCAAGCTCATTGGCCGACCGACTAGATGGTCATCTAGTCGGTCAGCGCTTGAACTCTGACCGACTAAGTGCTCAGGGACTGTTTTGTCTTTTCGACTTCCAATCAATTTATACACTCTCTTAACCGAATTATTTTCTTTCTAGTCGATCGTAATCTCCTCTTCAGCCTAAACCCCCCCGAGCCCCTTCGTCTTCCTCCTCCCTCCTCCGTCGAGTCCGTCGTTTCCGACCTAGCTCCGGCCATTTTTCCGATCATCTCTCTCCTCCCTAGGTATCTCCTCCCTCTCCTAGCTGTTTAGGGTTCTTTTTCAGCATTTAGGGTTAGGTTACACTCGATTGAGACTACTGTCTTGGAGACACCGATAGTCCTCACGGCAGAAATCTTAGGAGAGTTGATAGGTGTCTCTTCGTCTGGCCTTCTTCCTTCGGATATTTCTGTCGATGATATTTCTGAGCTCGATCAGGTGATGCTCGACGAGATCTTTCCTGAGATTCCTCCTGCCATGATTGGCGTGCCATCTAAGTCCTTCAAGCCGAATGCTTGGGTACTTAATCTTATTCTGAAGTCGTGCCTCCTTCCGAAGTACGGCTCATCTTCATTGCCATCCCAGCCATTCCTGAAGCTCATTTATGCCATCTTCATGGGAAGCGAGATTACGGATCATTCTCGATAAGATGGATTCTTTCGAGTGTATCCGAAAGTCCACGAAATCTGCTCATATCCCATATTCGTGCCTGTTGACTCTTGTTTTCCGTCACTTTCGTGTCACTCTACCTCAGGATGATGAGCGTCCCCTCGGTCCCCCTCTGAATGCGACGGCCGTCAAGAAGTCTCTTGCGTCACGTCGTCATGTTCAGAGGACGACCTCGTCTTCTTCAGCCTCTGCTTCAGCTGCTCATGCTCCCTCTCCTACTCTTGTTGAATTCGCACGTACGTTGAAACGTGTGGAGTCTCGCTGTGCTCGATCTGAGGAGATTCTTGCTCATATCACCTCTCGTTTGGGTATTGATATCCCTCCGTCAGTTTCTGAAGAGGAGGAGTTGGATGAGGATGAGATCGATGAGCTTGTTCGTTCTGCTGCTGCTCGTGCCCCTGTGGGTACGTCTTCTGGTGCTGTTGCTACTTCTGCCGGTGATCCCGAGAGCACACCTGCTGCCACTGTTCCTCCGGTGGATGCTTCTTCTGTTGCTGCTCCCGAGACCACTTCTGTCGTGCCAGAGATTTCCACTCCAGCTGACCCTGTGACCTCCTCCACTCCTGCAGAGCCTGCTGCTGCTGCAGATCCTCCCGCTGCCTCCAGAGCTTATGATTGGAGGACTCTCCTATGCACATTGGATGATAAATCTAGTTGTGAGAGTGTTGGGTAGGGTAGATGGTGGTTCTGGATATTTTGATATTTTGATGTATCTTCATGTATTTTGATGCATTTTGGATGGATATCGGTATGTTTTGTGATACTTCCATATATGCTGTGATATGATGTTGTACTTTGTGCTTCGATCTGAGGATCGTTTATGTATGTCGGCGATGTATGATTTTGATGTACTCATGTTTCATATATATATACATCGATGTTGACATTTATTCTCTTGTGCACATTATATTCTTTTTATGTCTCTGATGTTTGATATCGTCGCTCGACGATAATAACTTGGTTAAATAGAAATTATTTCTATGAAAACATAGAATTGTTTTCCATGCACTAAATTAACCAAGAATGTTGATATTGGAGAGTATATTCCATAACTCAATACGTAAAATTGATTTGAGTTTTGATGATTTTATTTATCGACTTTCGACTTTGGTCTCATTGACACGCTTTGATTTAATTCGTTATTTTCCTTTGGTGTCATTTGGACCGTGGTCGTATTCTACGACTCCCGTGCTTTTATTTGAAGCCATTGTTGTTGTCGTTGATCTTCTCCCACTCTTTTTGCTAATGCCAAAGGGGGAGATATATAATAATGACGATGAGCTAAATGATAATTTAAAGCATTTTTCCAAGAATCTAATTTGATATGTTAGATTCAGGGGGAGTTAAGATATATAAATGGATTTTCAAATCCGATATGTCAATATTCGATTCACATTTTATACTTTACTCGTCTGCTTGATGCGTATGATTAATATATATTTTGGAACTAACGTGTTATCAATGTAGGGGGGTAAGTAAATTTCATTTGGATCATTATTTTTTATTATTATTTATGTTGGTTTGTCATCACCAAAAAGGGGGAGAATGTTGAGTATTGACTCCCCGGATTTGGTTTTGGATGATGAACAAACATAAATATATCGTGAACTATGTCACGCCCCGCTTCCCAAAATGCCTGGGAGCGAGGACGCGACGAAGGTCCGCTTGTGCATAAAACAAGGAGGAATTTTTTTTCTTCTTCCTTGTTCGATGCACAATAAGCGTCTGTAGTAATTCCATTGAAGGACAGGTTCTTGTCATGCAATCTCAGAGAAACAACACACAACATCTTTATTATCCAATAGATGATAAGTAGTACAGGACTGGGCCTTATAGTACGGCCTACATCGACTCGACAGAAAAGTAAAGTACATCACTCGAAAGTAAATAGCACACTGGCGATAAGGAAAGCACACTGACGGTAAGGAAAGCACACTGACGGTAAGGAAAACACACTGCAGGTAAGGAAGCGATCATGTGGTCGAGTCGGAGACTCCTACTCCTCTGCAGGTGCAGGGCTCAGTAACGTCCTTTGATCCCTGGTCCACGAGATCGTCCTCAGTGTAGTACTCCACGTACTCTGTCGGCTCGTAGTCTGACATGCATTTCAGAGAAAACAATGAAATACATGTCAGCGCTAAGCGGCAAGTAATAACCAACAGAAAGTAAAAGTGGCAAAGTAATGAACGAACAAGAGAGAACAAACGTCGCTTGACTATCTAATAGTGTAGGCAGGCCTAATAATAAGAAGTCTAACTTAACTTTCAAATCAGCCAGTCAGTCAGGGCTTGAAGGCACAGGTCACTTCTATGACCGCAGGACAAGTCCTTTGGTTGACCAACCCCCTTCCCATTTCCTTTCTAGACACTGATTCGGTCGTAATTTAAGACCGCTTGTTATTACGCCGCTCTGCCACGCTCGAGTAGTCTCGACTTAGTCAGTAGAACAGTGGTAATAGTGGCATAGTAAACAAACAAACTAGCGCATCAGTCTTAAATGCCGCAAGGGCCCAATAGTGTGCTCCGTAGATGTGCTCCGTAAATGCCCGAAGGCCCAATGGTGTGTACCGTAATGTGCTCCGTAAATTCCCGAGGGCCCAATAGTGTGTGCCGTAATGTGCTCCGTAAATGCCCGAGGGCCCAATAGTGTTTTCCGTAATGTGCTTCGTAAATGTGCTCCGTAAATGCCCGAGGGCCCAGTAGTGTGTGCTGTAATGTGCTCCGTAAATGCCCGAGGGCCCAATAGTGTTATCCGTACTGTGCTCCGTAAATGCCCGAGGGCCCAATTGTGTGTGCGACAACCATAAACACAAATACGTGTGAGTACTTGCGTACAGTAAAACACAGTAGGAGGTGGTTGATACTTGCATACACTCGATAATTACTTGCATATATAGATACGGTAGTACTTGGTAAATACTTGCAACACACACATATATACGGTATTTACTTGCCTGTAGTCGTGACCGGTTGTAATCCGGTTTCTTGGGCGGGTCTCGTACCGTGTCCGGGAGTCGGTGTCTTCCCGGGACGCCTACCTACAAACACCACATGCACGCACCCATGTTTTACTAACATAAAGCCAAGATTACAAAGTCCGTACTACGTGCATGTACGTACGTGCACGTATACGTATACACGTATAAAATACAAATAAAAAAATAATTCCTAAAAAAACTTAACCAAAATCCTAACAAAAATATTTCCCCTTTTCTAATCCTATTCTTTCCCTTTACAAAATCTTTCTTTACAAAAATCTTTTACAAAATTTTCCTTTTGAAATTCCCTTCACAGAATTTTCTCCTTCACATTTTTCATTCACAAACCTCCACCCTCTTCACAAAACTGTGAACAAAACTGTGAACTTTGTTTCTTTTTTTCCTAACTTTCATCATCTTCATTTATCTTCTTGTAGGTGATCCATGGTGGAGCAAGAAGGAGCAAGGGACCAAGGGGGGGAGTGGCCCAGGTGGTGGCCGGCCACCTGGCCGTCGCCGGCCGGGCGCCGGCCGAAAACAAATGCCCAGTTTTTGTTTTTTTTGTGTGGTTAGATTTGCACAATAATGGAGAGAGGGAGAGATTAATGGAGGTGGATAGAATCAAGGGAGAGAGGAGGAATGCCATGAGTTGGTTACCGGAGAGGAAGAGCTCGCCGGAGTTGACCATGGTGGAGGTGGCCATGGTGGGTTTCATGGGTTTTGTTTGAGGTTTTGGAGAGAGATAGAGAGAGATAGAGAGGGTTGGAGAGAGGTTGAAGATGAGCAAATGGGAGAGGGTAGTGGGGGCTCACCGGAGATGGGGGAGTTCGTCGGAAAGTTGGCCGGAGCTTTGCCGGAGGGAGGTTGAAGATGCATGAGAAGAGGGATTAAGGGGGGGTTTATATAGGTTTAACAAATTAATTTTAAATTAAAACATTTAATACTTAGTCAAAAAGCAAGATTAGGATTAGATTTGATTTTTGACTAAATTAGGAAAAGTTAAACGTATCCCTCCACACATGTTAGTCATGTTAGGGTAATTAGTAATTAGGTTAATGTAATTAGTAATTAGGCAAGGTAATTAGCGATGGTAAAATTTGTAACAAAATTACGATTTTGTCCCTACTTAGTAAGCGTGTTCGAAAAATTACGAAAACACACCCCACGGGTTCGTATCGTCACGAGTATCGTGAATACGAAGTCCGATTCACGATTTGAGCTACGAAAATACGAGTCGTGGGCCAAAACGTTTAGGAAGAGGGTTTACGGGTTCTCTATTGATTTGACGTCAGAAAATTACGAAATTAATGTGGGAAGCCCTAAATGATTATAGGATGATACTGTAGAAGTTTGAAAATATTTTGATGATGTTTGTATAGAAAATTAATTTATTAGGCCAAAACAGTAATAATCGAAAATGAATTTTTACTAGATTATTTAGAGGTATTCGATGAAACCCGAACTTACTAAAATACTCCATAACTGGTTTGATATTTCAAAATATTTTTATAAGAAATTTTCAAAATCATAAAACTCCTGACTGAAAATAGTTTAATAGGTTAAACACGTAAATTGTAGTGTTGATGAAAACAGGTCGTTACATCCTACCCTCCTTATAAAAATTCCGTGCTCGGAATTTAAGAAAAGAGATGAGGATAACGCATGTGCATCAGTCATGAAACTGTGGTCTAGAGTATACCTGAGATCACTTGATCAGTGGTCTCTGCTTCAACAGCAGTCATAGTAAATGCCCGATGCCTTAGTGGATTTGACTTGGCATTTTGAAAAGCTTGCTGCTGTGGAGGCAGGGGTTGCTTTTGCTGGGTTGATCCTGAAGCCATCATAGGGTTGGCTGGGTTTATAGTGCGACGAGGGCAATACTTGGCAAGATGGTCAGATGCCCCACACACTAGGCACAAGTTCAATAACACACGACAGTCCCTCTTGACGTGTCCAACACGGTTGCAGTAGTCGCACACCATAGTGGACCTGGCATCGGTCGGAGCTGCTGGCCTTTTGAAATTGGTGGTCTGAGTCGGACCAAAGTTGTTCCTTATAGGTTCCATCAGGCGTTTGTCTGTATTAACTTGAATTCCCCTTTCAAGTCGTGCAACGGTTTCATGAGTTCGTGCAGCTTCCAGAACATCCTCAAGGGTAGTCAGCTTCACAGAACTCATCGAGGCTTGAACACGAGGGTTTAGGCCTTGACGAAACTGATAGGCACAATCTTCTGGATTTTCGACCATGTGTGGAGCAAAACGACTGAGCATTGAGAACTCTGCCTTATACTCATCCACAGTCCTATTGCCTTGTTTCAGATTAGTAAAACGACTTTGGAGTTCTCTTCTGGCCGAGGGAGGAAAATATTGGGCGTTGAACCTTTCCTGGAACATGCCCCAAGAGATAGGCTTAACCAGACGTCGTTCTTCACGATCCCACCAGCTTCGAGCATTGTCAGACAGTTGCAGTTTTGCAACTTCGACCCATCCTGCTTGAGAGATATGAGCAATGCTCAACTTGTCTTCAGTGGCTAGGGCCCATTCTTCAGTCGCTAGTGGCCCTTCCTTTCCAGAGAAAGTCTTCGGACGAAGCTCCTGGAATTTCTTAACCCCAGGTTCAGCGGATGGTGATGGTGCTTGTGGTTCCTGCTGAAGCATCTGGTGTTGTATTTCCAACATTTCTCTAATTACTCCCAGAACTGCAGATATCTCGGTGGCACCATCGGTACTGTTTCCATTGGCGCCATTTCCGTTGCGGGTGTTTGGTCTTCCTGCCATGCTGCAAACAATAAACTTGAGTCAATATGTACTCAGTCAGCTTAGGATCGTAAAGATGTGTATATTGCTCTGAGCATTTGCATGACTTGCATGGGCCACCACAGAAACCTGTCACGCCCCGCTTCCCAAAATGCCTGGGAGCGAGGACGCGACGAAGGTCCGCTTGTGCATAAAACAAGGAGAAATTTTTTTTCTTCTTCCTTGTTCGATGCACAATAAGCGTCTGTAGTAATTCCATTGAAGGACAGGTTCTTGTCATGCAATCTCAGAGAAACAACACACAACATCTTTATTATCCAATAGATGATAAGTAGTACAGGACTGGGCCTTATAGTACGGACTACATCGACTCGACAGAAAAGTAAAGTACATCACTCGAAAGTAAATAGCACACTGGCGATAAGAAAAGCACACTGACGGTAAGGAAAGCACACTGACGGTAAGGAAAACACACTGACGGTAAGGAAGCGGATCCTGTGGTCGAGTCGGAGACTCCTACTCCTCTGCAGATGCGGGCTCAGTAACATCCTTTGATCCCTGGTCCACGAGATCGTCCTCGGTGTAGTACTCCACGTACTCCGTCGGCTCGTAGTCTGACATGCATTTCAGAGAAAATAATGAAATACGTGTCAGCGCTAAGCGGCAAGTAATAACCAACAGAAAGTAGAAGTGGCAAAGTAATGAACGAACAAGAGAGAACAAACGTCGCTTGACTATCTAATAGTGTAGGCAGGCCTAATAATAAGAAGTCTAACTTAACTATCAAATCAGCCAGTCAGTCAGGGCTTGAAGGCACAGGTCACTTCTATGACCGCAGGACAAGTCCTTTGGTTGACCAACCCCCTTCCCATTTCCTTTCTAGACACTGATTCGGTCGTAATTTAAGACCGCTTGTTATTACGTCGCTCTGCCACGCTCGAGTAGTCTCGACTTAGTCAGTAGAACAGTGGTAATAGTGGCATAGTAAACAAACAAACTAGCGCATCAGTCTTAAATGCCGCAAGGGCCCAATAGTGTGCTCCGTAGATGTGCTCCGTAAATGCCCGAAGGCCCAATGGTGTGTGCCGTAATGTGCTCCGTAAATGCCCGAGGGCCCAATAGTATTTTCTGTACTGTGCTCCGTAAATGTGCTCCGTAAATGCCCGAGGGCCCAATAGTGTGTGCCGTAATGTGCTCCGTAAATGCCCGAGGGCCCAATAGTGTTTTCCGTACTGTGCTCCGTAAATGCCCGAGGGCCCAATAGTGTGTGCGACAACCATAAACACGAATACGTGTGAGTACTTGCGTACAGTAAAACACAGTAGGAGGTGGTTGATACTTGCATACACCCGGTAATTACTTGCATATATAGATACGGTAGTACTTGGTAAATACTTGCAACACACACATATATACGGTATTTACTTGCCTGTAGTCGTAACCGGTTGTAATCCGGTTTCTTGGGCGGGTCTCGTACCGTGTCCGGGAGTCGGTGTCTTCCTGGGACGCCTACCTACAAACACCACACGCACGCACCCATGTTTTATTAATATAAAGCCAAGATTACAACGTCCGTGCTACGTGCATGTACGTACGTGCACGTATACGTATACACGTATAAAATACAAATAAAAAATAATTCCTAAAAAAACTTAACCAAAATCCTAACAAAATCTTTCCCCTTTTCTAATCCTATTCTTTCCCTTTACAAAATCTTTCTTTACAAAAATCTTTTACAAAATTTTTCCTTTTGAAATTCCCTTCACAGAATTTTCTCCTTCACATTTTTCATTCACAAACCTCCACCCTCTTCACAAAACTGTGAACAAAACTGTGAACTTTGTTTCTTTTTTTCCTAACTTTCAACATCTTCATTTATCTTCTTGTAGGTGATCCATGGTGGAGCAAGGAGGAGCAAGGGACCAAGGGGGGGGTGGCCCAGGTGGTGGCCGGGCGCCGGCCGAAAACAAATGCCCAGTTTTTTTTCTTTTTTTCTTTTTTTGTGGTTTGATTTGCACAATAATGGAGAGAAGGAGAGATTAATGGATGTGGATAGAATCAAGGGAGAGAGGAGGAATGCCATGAGTTGGTTGCCGGATAGGAAGAGCTCTCCGGAGTTGACCTTGGTGGAGATGGCCATGGTGGGTTTCATGGGTTTTGTTTGAGTTTTTGGAGAGAGATAGAGAGGGTTGGAGAGATGTTGAAGATGAGAAAATGGGAGAGGGTAGTGGGGGCTCACCGGAGATGGGGGAGTTCGCCGGAAAGTTGGCCGGAGCTTCACCGGAGGGGAGGTTGAAGATGCATGAGAAGAGGGATTAAGGGGGGTTTATATAGGCTTAACAAATTAATTTTAAATTAAAACATTTAATACTTAGTCAAAAAGCAAGATTAGGATTAGATTTTCTTTTTGACTAAATTAGGAAAATTTAAACGTATCCCTCCACACATGTTAGTCATGTTAGGGTAATTAGTAATTAGGCAAGGTAATTAGCGATGGTAAAATTTGTAACGAAATTACGATTTTGCCCCTACTAGTAAACGTGTCCAAAAAATTACGAAAACATACCCACGAGTTCGTATCGTCACGAGCATCGTGAATACGAAGTCCGATTCACGGTTTGAGCTACGGATATACGAGTCGTGGGCCAAAACGTTTAGAAAGCGGGTTTACTGGTTCTCTACTGATTTGTCGTCAGAAAATTACGAAATTAATGTGGGAAGCCCTAAATGATTATAGGATGATACCGTAGAAGTTTGAAAATGTTTTGATGATGTTTGTATAGAAAATTAATTTATTAGGCCAAAACGGTAATAATCGAAAATGAATTTTTACTAGATTATTTAGAGGTATTCGATGAAACCCGAACTTACTAAAATACTCCATAACTGGTTTGATATTTCAAAATATTTTTATAAGAAATTTTCAAAATCATAAAACTCCTGACGGAAAATAGTTTAATAGGTTAAACACGCAAATTGTAGTGTTGATGAAAACAGGTCGTTACAAACTAACACTTTGTGAGCGCAGTTATGGAGATCGTCGCCAAACTTATATGAACATCAAAAGCGACATCTCAAGACCTCTCAAAGCACGTGATCGTATGCCTAAAGCTTCGTTGAAGCTCAAGGACCTTTATTGAAGTCATGAAGATTCGATTGAAGCTTTTGAAGACGGTTCGTCATAGTTTATTTATAGTCTTCTAGCTTCATTTTCGTAGAATGTTAAGCCTTGAGTAGGTATTACGTTTTAATATTCATATCACTCATATCTTAGAGCTAGGATCTTAGTAGAAGTCCATACAAACTTTTCCGAAGCTTCGCGCTTCGATTCGCGACTTCTTGTGCCTGTTAGTTGGTTCAAGAAGAAGAACCAACCGACTAGATGGTGATCTAGTCGGTCGGAAAAGCTTCTTGGACCGACTAGTTTGCCTCCTTCAATTCATAGCTCTTTACTGTTTACAGTTAGTCGGTCTACGTTGATTCACCGACCGACTAGTTGGTGAACTAGTCAGTCAGTGATCCTTCTTAGACAAACTAGTTGAGCCTCTACTGTACATGCCTAGTTACTGTTTATCGTTAGTCGGTCAAAGAATGTTTGTCGACCGACTAGTTGATGAACTAGTCGGTCAACATTTGTTCTTGGACCGACTAAATCAATTTGTACTCAGACTATTTGTTTTATCTCTTAGTCGGTCTAAGTTCACTCACCGACCGACTAGTTGTGAAACTAGTCGGTTGGCAAGTCTTCTTGGACCGACTAGCTCTGTAAGTCTGAACTTCGACCTTTTGGCTGTTATACCATTATTCGGTCTAAGTTGTATCACCGACCGACTAGTTGATGAACTAGTCGGTCAGTGATCCTTCTTTGACCGACTAGTCTGGTTCAGAATAGAGCCGTTGGAGCTTTAATTGAAACGTTTTTCTCTCTCTCTTTCCTCTATCCTATAAATACATGATGTGCTGCATTCATTGCACTCAAGGCTGATATTAAGAGAAGTTTAGAGATCAAAAGAGAAGCATTAAATCTTATTCAAAGCTCTTTCATTTCCTTTCAAGAATCTCTCCCTCACTCATATTTCAAAAGAGAGATTCATTGATTGTGAGCCTTCCAAGCCAAGTGCTTGATTCTAGGTCACCAACATCCACCTAGGACTCCATTGCTGGTCATCTACTTGGAGCTAGGGTTTGGTGCCTCTTCATCTTCCCCAAAATCTGTTTTGCCCTAAATCGTAAGTTTACTCAAGGCATAGGATTTTGTCGGTAAGAATTTCTATTTCAATTTACTTTGATATTGCAAGTGATTCACTCTCGGTTGTGAGAGTTTGTTTGTGATCCCGGGTTGTGGGAGTCACAATTTCATTTGTGTATGATTTGACTTTGTGAAGGTTTTTCACAAGTATTTCATAGTGCTAAATCTTGAGTTAGGGTTTCTAACTCAAGTATCCGGAGGGGATCCGGGTGTTTGGGACGTAGGATCACCGGGAACAATTCGGGGAGACTTGGGTGGATCCGAACCCGTTAAATTGCTTGTTTGTGATTGTTTTCTTTGTTGTCTAATATTTACATTTCCGCATTTTCGCATTATTGGTAGAGTTTGCAAGATAATTAGGAATTATCCTCTTAATTATTTTAAAGTAGTATTCACCCCCCCCCCCCCCCTCTAGTACTTGTGCAGTAGCTTAGCAGGGCATTACATTACACACAGAGCCAGATCTTATCACCGAGGAGGTCATGCATCAGGACGAGGACACATCCATTCATGAGGATCCCGAGCACTATCCTCCTCCATTAAAGCTCACGCAGCCACCTCATCCTTCCACTGACGACGAGGACTATCCCACAGAGTTTACTGCTCCCACTCAGGGAGATATTTTTACCCACTCCATTTCTAAATCATGTATTCCATTCGATATTTATTTTGATTCAGATATTTTTGACACGTCATACCTTTTACAGCACACATAAATTATGGACCGAAGGTAATCTTGGACGTGTCACAGTTTGATGAGTCTATCGAGGAGATCCACAGCTATGATCCAGATTTACCTGAGCAGCTGAGAGAGGACATCACGGAGACAACTATTACAGCACGAGAGGATATTGGATTATTTCGAGGGAAGTATCGTCCACCATTATTTATTTCATATATTTATATAGATGATCCTCTTTGGAATACTTTTATTACGAGGGTGAATTTTTTGCAACGAATTGATGCATCCTATTCTCTGCAGGGTACAGGTGGAGTCCTTGTGGGAATGCTGAGGGATGCATTGCTGGAGTTCGTTGGAGTCCGTGGAAACGTGCGTCTGGCGGAGCCACGGAAGGAGCAGTTGGAGCAGTTGCCTGCACTGGCAAAAATACGGGATCCGCCTTTTACTATAGGTGATATCAATCCAGTAGTGTAGAAATTTTATGCTTTCAATAAACACGAATCCTCTCGACAGCGAGAGGACCGTATAGATTTGATTGAATAAATATCACCTCATATGACGGCAACAAAATTTTTTTACACCCCAAACCCATTATATATTAATTGCCATCTTCATATTTTGATGTGTCACACCCTTTTGCTCACCACCTATCGAGCATCTCTTTCAAGTGAATACTTACTTTCCTATTCATTTGACTTGATCACGCTTTGCAAAGTCATGATTTTATTGATCGAGTCATTTCAATAGGATTGTTTGGTATAAGCTTAGGGAATGCACTCTTATGCATCATTGTATGTGCATGTAGTTGCATTAGGATTTCACGTCATTCATTTCATCATTTTTCATTCACCCCCCATTATTATCGTTGTTCCTCATATTCTTCCACTATGATCACATTGAGGACAATGTGAAGTTTAAGCTTGGGGGAGTGCATTTCCATGCAATTTAGATGCATTAGTTGCATTTTTACTTTATTTTAGGGTTTTTAAAATTTTTCAAAATTTTTGCATCATCTTTTTGATTTTTCCATCTTATTTTCCTTTCATGTGTGTTCATGCATCATATTGTGTGCTTGTTTTTTTCTTTTCTTTCCTCTCTTTTATTTTTATATCTTTATTTTCTTTTCCTCCTTTTGCTAGATTTGTTCCTTATAATGATATATCTTATTGCTTTAGTAGCCATCACGATGCCTATTATTCCATGCCATGCTACTTAGAGTATTCCATAGTCTTGCTATTCACATGTGCTTGCAATTCTATTTCTTTTGATGATTCCTCTATATGAATGCATGATATTAATTGAAGCTGAATGTATGGATTAGTGTTTAGTTTGTTTTTGTTGGAAGTGCACCAAGATTAACGCATCAATAGTATAACAGAAGCATCTGCCTTATTGTCTTATTCACCTTCTGTTGCATGCCTGATATGATTGTACCCTTTACTGCTTGAATTCACTATTTATTGAAATGATTGAGAATATACATGCTTACAAATGAGTTTAGTTGATGTATTATCTTATTGAACCATTTGTGCACATCTTAGAGTGAACCGAGCGTTACACTATTTTCTTTCTATACAAATATCTTTTATTCTCTACATGTCACTTGAGTTCACCTCCCAAAGCTACTTATATCGCATCTATTTCCCAAAAATCCATACAAAAGAAAAGGTTAGCTTCAAAAATTCCAAAAAGCCAAAAAGGAGCCAACAACCAAAAATACAAATCATATAGCTCCTACAAAAATCCAAAAGGAAAAATGAGAAACAAAAAGTTCAAAAAGAAAAAGATAAAATATTTCTCTATCTCATTATTGGAGCCACAAAATACTTGGAAAAACCCAACGGCAAAAATCTCATTTTCCACTATCATATTCCTTTAGGTGTGATGCCTCAAGCTAAGCTTGGGGGGGTGAATTCACTTGACCATATGAGTGAGTGCGACATTAGAGTGGAGAGGTGCACGAATGAGGAAGTTTGATAATGCTGAGACTTAGTGAATTACTTTAGCTATGGAGATTTCTTATGAATTAATATGAAAATGTGAATAACATGTCTCTTATTCCATTCTCCATTGCATGTTTGGCGTGATTCTTATATGCTTCTGTTATAACTTTTGATTGAAAAGTGCATCGCCAACATTTGTATATTAAATTCTATGAAATGCATGATGTGGATATGAATTGATTGTATGAATTTAGAGAATCCCGTCCTTTGTTCTTAAAAGCTTGCAAGTACAGTGTTTAAGTAAGATATGAAATCTTTATAGCATGTGATTCGTATTTTCTGAGTTATCGTGATGTGTGGCTTATGACTTGAGATCTGAGAGAATAATCTAGTGACCCCTTCCACTTCGTATTCTTTTCTTTTTCATTTCATTTCCTTTGTTTTCATCTCCCGAGTTCGTCTCTTTACTTATCTTCCTCGAGGACGAGTAAGAGGTAAGCTTGGGGGATTTTGATCGGTCAATATTTTACACCTTTTTTCGGCATGTTTGCACGCCATTTCGATTGCTCATATTGTGATTTTCACGATTAGTCGATGATATTGCGTTACTTTTCACTATTTCTTGTTTTTGTCGGATTTCAGGAAATATGGAGCAATTGGGAGCAAAAATGAGCTTAAAGGACTTGCACGCGTGACGGAGCATTGCGCATGGCCTTATTGAGGAGTTATCAGCGCTAGAGGATGAGTGGAGAAGGAAAGAATTTGATAGAATCGACGAGGAGGCGAAAAAGAGAAGAAAAGAGCTCAAGAGTACCCCACTCGGCCGAGCAGACTGCTCACTCGGCCGAGTGAAGGACCGCACTCGCCCGAGTGAAACGGATACGCAACGAAGATTTGCTATGTTCACTAGGCCGAGTAAGGAAACCCACTCGGCCGAGTGAGAAAGCCCACTCGCCCGAGTGCTGCAGAGATTTCGTCCAGAGAAGAGGCCAACTTACTGGAATTTGGAGAAGCCTCACTCGGTCGAGTGGCAAATCCCACTCGACCGAGTGAAGAAGCCCACTCGTCCGAGTATTACAAGGTTTTTCTCCTAAGATCTAAACAGACTCTCTGGAATTTTTGGAGAACAGCAGAAGACCCTACTCGGCCGAGTAGAGAAGCCCACTCAGCCAAGTGAAGAATCCCACTCGGCCGAGTGATGCCGATGACACGAGCTCCCAGATTTTCAGACAGCCTCCCACTGTTTTGAAATCTGATATCATTCCAGCAATCATAGTATTTTTCTCATATTTTTATGGATAGTAGACTTCATGATGGTTCCAATGCCGCCAAGAACGCGCCTATCAGAGGTCGGATGAAATCTGGAGAATTTCTGCAAGTTGATGCTGCAGTGCTGGAATTTCCACTCTGCCGAGTCATATTCCCACTCGGCCCGAGTGACTGCGGGCCCAAATTTTAAGTTGCGGCCAGGGCTGTTTTGTGCACGAATTTGAGGGGTTTTGAAAGGTTATTTGCTATGGTTTTGGGAGGCTATATAAGGGGTTTGTAGACGTCATTAGAGGGGAGTTCCATGATGTTTTCTTAGTGATTATTTTAGAGATTAGGCCATGCCCTAGGCCCCCTCTTGGATCTAAAAGCTTGTAATTGGATTGAAGTTCTTCATCAAAGATAAGTATCCTTGCTCTTGTTGTTTGAATCTTTGATTTGATATCTTTTTACATGCAAGCAATGTCTTTTCTTGATCTCTATATCGTTATTGCTATGCTTGAGTAGATTTGATGTTCTAGGGCATGGGGATGAACCCTATGGATCTAATTTCAAATTTGTGATGAATGAATTTCTAAGTTGCTAGAATTGCTAGGAGGTTAGGTTGTGATTGATTTATCACGGATTGCTAGGAATTTCCATCGATTTGGGGTTTGCAAGAGATTGGATTCCTATCGATGGGAAGGCCTAGATATTCGAATTGGGTTTATAATCGAAATTCTCTAGACTTGATTTGCAAGATATTGGACCAAAGCTAGGATTTTTATTATAAATCTATACCCATATTCGTTTGCAAGAGATTGGACGAATACGAACTATCACAACCTAGATCGTAACTCGAGTTTGCACGAGAGTGAGCTCGAGCTCCGATTGGACGATGATGTCGATCCTCATGCTAGTGGCTTAGGTTAGGGTTTGCACGAGAGTGGGCCTTAATCTAGGTTGCTATAGACCGGCAATAGCGCGAGAGCGTGAGCTTGGTTCTATATTCAGTTACGACTAGTTCACCTCAACACAAGTCTAGTAATATTGAGATTCACGATTCACAGAGATGTATGACGATTCGTAGCGGGGATTCCCTAGCTCTAGACACTTTTATTATATTGAATTTGAATCGATATTTTACCCAACATCTTTATCACCGACACTGACATCCATCACCATTGTCATTACATCATACCATAACCATCTCCACCAATAAAACATTCGTATTCGAGCCAACCTAGGATAGATTGGAACCAACACCACCTCCTCGTGTTCGATACCCGATCGCCACTTGACCGTGCGCTTGCGGTAAAACTACAATCGTTCTCCGGGTGTATATTCGGGGGCAATTAAGGGGGCCTGGCTTGGCTCAGATGACGTATCGCCTCCCATCTCCGAAGAAGGTAGCTCGGATCTTGCTATGTGTGTGGACGCAGTGGCTGTGGTCTCGGGGTCCCCGCCCCGATAGCCATTATTACGATTTGGAAGGGTGGTGGAAGTCGGTGCGTCTCCGCCACTGGACGGGTGACGCGTGGTTGAAATGACTGTCGCGACAGCCGATGCATCAGAGGTGCGTCGATGGATGCCGCGTGGTGGCGTGGCGACGGTCGGGATGGCCCGAGGTTTGCTATAAGTATGGGGGAGGGGATCGGTCGAAAGTTTCTCGCGATTTTTGCTCCCATTCGTGCTTCCCAGGTCCCGGTCATTGATGTGTCATTATATTCCACATTTTATCGATAAGATTACACGTCAAAATGATTGCTCAATTACATATTTTATATGCTTTTACGCTATTATTTGGAATAATATGACTTTCGGAGCGTTTATGTCCATTTCAGGGATTTGGGCGATATTGGAGCAATCTTGGAGTCGATAAGACGATCGGCGACATGAGAGCACCAATGAGACTCATAATGACATGCTCAAGGTGCCAAAGAAGAATACTAGAGCAAGGAAGGGGCAAGAGAGAAAGTCGTGCGATCGAGCTATGATGCGGCGAAGGAATCAAGCGACCCGAAGTGCTGAAAATAGGACAGCTGTGCACTATTTATAAATCTGCTACCACCTGGGATTTTTCACTATTTTTTGATATTTTTTCCAGGTAGTAGACTTCACGAAGGTTCCAACGCCACCAAGAATGCACAAATCGGAGGTCAGATGAGCCCTGGGAAATATCTGCAAGTTGATGGTGCAGTGCTAAAATTGTTCTCAGCAGCCTACTTGGTCGAGTAGCACCCTACTCGGCCCAAGTCGTGCACTACTCGGTCAGCTGTTTTTGGTGTCCGACTCGACCGAGCAACCGCCTACTCGGCCCGAGTCATGTGCAAATGAGGCTGAAGTGCGCATTTAGTCCCCAATCGACCGTGCAACCTTCTACACGGACCGAGCAACCTCCTGCTCGGTCCGAGCAACGTCCTACTTGATCGAGTAGCTCCGAATCAGCCCGGGTTGGCAGAGCGACGTATTTTGGATGCGTTCAGATCTCTGTACAACTCGACCGAGCAGCCAAACGACTCGACCGAGCAGCTGAACGACTCGACTGAGCAGCTATGTGCTCGGACCGAGTCACTGTGGGCCCAGCTTTACGCTGCACTGGATTTTTTGGAAGGTTTTGGAGGGTTTTTTGGGTGATTTCTGCGCAGCCGCCAGAGAGGGGGGGCTGTAGAGATTTTCGTAGGGAGCTTTAGGGAGAATTTTTAGAGCTTTCTTAGACTTTTGTGGAGACGGTCTTTTGGGGAGTTTGGCTAAGCCCTAGGCCCCTCCTTTGTATCAAGATAAGTATTTTTGCCCTTTTTAATTCTTCTATTATTTCTTTATGATTTATTATTGTTTATCCATTCTTGATGCATGCAATGAATTCTTTGTGTGTTATATTATCTATTGATAATGCTATGCTTGAGTAGTCTTTTCTATGGCTAAGGGATTAGCCCATGGATCTTAGGATTTAGATGTAAAGTTGGGATTTTTATGGTGCGTTGGTTATAAATGGGGTTGTATTTTGGTTGATCTAGCAAGATCCCTAGGAGAATTCGTACTGAGATCGTGCCCATGGTTGGTGGAATCAATTAGCTTAAAGAATATCCTACGGATTTAATTAGGGAGTTAGTGGATTCAACCGAGGTACGTGACCATGCCCGGCTCGTGCCTTGAGGGGATCCACCGACGAACTATATAACTAATTGACGGCTACCGCCATTGCGTCAATAAGAGCCACCAAAATACCTCGAAGCTCTAACCCACGAGAGTGGTATGAGTTGAGAGCATTCGAACCACGAGAGTGGTTAGAATATTGTAGATCCTTAATGCACGTATTATGTGCACCTACGGGCTAATGTGATACGTTAGATTCATGGTGCTTAGACGCATGAATTCACTTTATAGATGCTACAAATCCCCAATTAAACCAATGCAACGTATGAGTCCTAGCCTAGCGTTGACTTCCGACGGTCCTAGTGGCGATCCCTAAGCCCTAACCTTTTGTGATTTATTTCTTTCTTTCTTTGTGCGGAACCCCGTGTTTGCAACATTGAGTGACACAACCATCGCATCCATCACCATTACGACCCTCCACACTCTACATCCACCAATAAACCCGCAAGTCTAACTCAACCTAGGAGTAGATAGGTAGTATAGCACCGCCTCCCCGTGTTCGATACCCGCTTACCACTATACCGTGCGCTTGCGGTAAACGACATCGTTTCGGAGTTAGTTTCGGACACATCAAGTTTATGGCGTGTTGCCGGGGAGGTGTTCCGCCATATTATCTATTTACCACAATTAGGTTGATTAACTTGCGTTAAAAAATCAAAAAAAAATTTATAAATAAAACAGAGCGATTTTTTCCCCACCACCTAATATTACTATTATCTTTATCTCTCTTTCTACCACTACGTCTTTCCCAGATTTTCTATTTTTTCTTGATCAGATACAGTTGATGCAGCGATGGTACTTTCAAAGACATGACCGGGTTCTATACGGTCCTATATATACCTCGCTACATTCTATCAGACTGATGGAGAGTCCTTCAGAGAGGCATTGCGCAAGTTCGAAAGAATGTTAGGGATGTTCCCTACGGAGTCAGACCATGAGTGGGATGGTTCCAGGATATTTGATATTTTTGCTGGAAGACTAAAGGGACCCTCACGTGAGTTTATGAAGAGGATGCAAGTGGGAAAGTTCAGTGATTTGCAGCTGGCAGCAACCTTGGAGCAAATGATAGATGATGCTCGATCTACTGGTTAGCTAACCGTTACGGTAGGTAAACCATCCGACCAAGCACTCATCGATTTTATTATGGCTAATGTCTCTGATGCAGGTACTATCATAGATGGAGTGTATGCTTCACTTGAAGGTGATCACATCCACCTTTACACGATTAACACTCCACAGATAGAGACATCTGAGCTGCCAGAGGAGGACACATATATGGACCTATTGAGAGGCATCGTGGACGCAGTTCGATGCACCGATCCATTAACGATAATGGCATGTGACCCTTTTGAGCTTGGATTTCAAAAGTATATTACTCATCGTATCTCTTCCATAGGCACAATTGATGATGGAGTCTACGTTCTAGTTGAGGGGCACAAGACCCAGTTTTATACCGTGGCCGAGATACAGGAGCCCATAGAGCCACATGCACCTACTATTGAGAGTGCCAAGCCATGCAATCAGGTGCCTCGAGTTCTAGGACAGAAACGAAGACATATGCGTAGAAAGGAGAAGATGAAATTTACTCTGCCTACCATACCAGAGGAACCCGAGGAGGAGGTCGAAGCAGTGCATCGCAAGGAGGCCGAGCTATATTTATTTTACATATTGCATGCGGAGCCATAGACTTTCGCCGAGGAAGTCGTGTGTCGGGACGAGGACATTGCCATTCATGAGGATCCCGAGCATCACCCTCCTCCTTCAGAGCTTCTGCAGCCACCTCTTTCTTCCACTGACTCTGAGGACCACCTATCAGAGCTTACTACTTCCCTTCAGGGAGATCACTTCACCTCCTCGCCCTTTACATTTGATTTCCCTCCCGTGTATGATGTTTATTATGATTCGGATTTCAATGACTCATTGCACCTTTTGCAGGATACACATACATATGATCAAGAGGTACAATGGGACGTATACGAGGCGGAGGGCGAGGAGTTAGCACACATGGATGATGTTGAATATGATCAGGAGGTGCGCTGGGATGAGTCTGACAATGATGAGGAGCACCCTGACGAGACCCACTCTATTATGCCAGAGTTACCTGAGGAACTAGAGGAAAACAACAAGGAGTTGATCGGCGTGGTGCACGAGCATAGAGATTTATTTCCAGGGAAGTGTTGTCAACCACTTTTTATTTTAAATACTATTTTTGATGACCCTATCTGGAATACATTTATTTTAGGGAAAAATTATCCACATCAGATTGATGCAGCTCATCTCTTGCAGGGTACAGGTAGAGTCCTTGTGGAGATGCTGGGAGCCGCATTGCTGGAGTCTGATGGAGTCCGTGGACACATGCACCTGGCTGAGCCACGGAAGGAGCAGTTGGAGCAGTTGCCTGCACCAGCAAAGATTCTGGATCCGCCTTTTGCTACAGGTGGTACCAATCTGGTAGTGTAGTATTTTATGCTTTAAATAATCACAATCCTCTCGGTAGCGAGAGGGCCGTATATGATTTTATATGTTTTTTAGTTTAATAAATTCACCCCATCTGATGGCTAAATTTTCTTTGGCACCCAACCCATTATCTATTATCCATTCTCACCCCTATATTTTGGCGCATATTTCTCCTCTCCCCCCAATTTTTATGGATGTTTAAGCTTGGGGGAGAGAAACTATTTTGTTGAGTGGCTCCCCTTTCTTGTCGGTGTCCTCTATTTATATCATACATACATTGAGGACAATGTGATGTTTAAGCTTGGGGGAGTGCATAGTGCACACACTTTGCTTCATCGTGAAACACACTTCGTATTTTCCATATGAACCATGTTCACTCTTATACTTATGTCTCATATACTTTATTTTCTATGAAATATCGTGGATTTATTTTTTATGAACTCTGATATCTGTGAGATTAGAGTTTAATTCCTTGATTAGTGAATCTTTGTTAATATGCTTTTTCACAGTTGAATCCATAGTTTCATAACCATATTCTCGAAACAGTTAAGTTAAAAATGAATGAATCAACTCTGAAAATTATTTGACACCTGCGTGATTTGATTGATAATTCTAGTGCTTCATGGATGTTTAGTGCTTCAAAAGAGATAGGATAACCCCACGACAACCAAAGTAGTGATGATTAGGATTCCTGAAACCGAGCCATGTCTAGATTCTATGATTTTTCATTTTCTTTCATGAATAGCCAATAAATGATCTTTGATCATGCTTTGCATTCCATCGCATTTACGTGAGTTTGCAAAAATCCCAAAAATACAAAAATCAAACAAATATCTTGAATTAAAGGCCCTAGGGGTTCTTCGTAACCTAATGCCCTAAGACCGTCTGGTCTGGGATGCATAGGCCGCTTCTTGTATATATTGAGTTATCTCGTATTTACAAAGAAAGAAAAATGCATATGAAATTTTCATATAGCCAAAAACAATATAAAACTACAAAATCCCATATCCTTTTCTCCATTTCTTTATAAAACTAAGACATGGCAAAGTTGATGGGTTCTAGGAGTCTTGAAATAGTTGTAGTGTGGTGATGCCTTACCTTGATTGGATTTGCTAAACTCATTCCATGAAGTATAACAAAATACCACGCATGCTTGAAACGTTTGATCATGACATATTATACTACTTAGAGAATGAGTTGTGAACATGGGTTTCATTTCTGTGAACTTAGTATATTGCACGATAAACTATGATGTGATATAACTCTAATCTCTTTTTATTGCTTATCAAGTTCATTTTATTTATTGAAATCCACGTTATTTCAATTTGAGCGAGATTTAATTATTTGGGGTGCATATGTGTTCTAATTTCATATTGACGTGTGTTCACGAGATTTTACATATCTTGGGTTCTTGTATTTTTCTGAATTTAAGATTGAACCCCTTGTCTCCATTTACACATCACCACCTCACATCTTCATTGTATCACACTTCCGTGTTAGCTTCTTACTAGTCTTCCTCGAGGACGAGTAAGAGGTAAGCTTGGGGGATTTTGATGTGTCATTATATTCCACATTTTATCGATAATATTACACGTTAAAATGATTGCTCAATTACGTATGTTATACGCTTTTACGCTATTATTTGGAAAAATATGACTTTCGGAGCGTTTATGTCCATTTCATGGATTTGGGCGATATTGGAGCAATCTTGGAGTCGATAAGACGATCGGCGACGTGAGAGCACCAATGAGACTCAGGATGACATGCTCAAGGTGCCAAAGAAGAATACTGGAGCAAGGAAGGGGAAAAAGAGAAAGTCGCGCGATCGAGCTATGATGCGGCGAAGGAATCAAGCGAACCGAAATGCTGAAAACAGGACAGCCGTGCACTATTTCTAAATCTGCTATTACCTGGGATTTTTCACTATTTTTCTGATATTTTTTCCACGTAGTAGACTTCGAGAAGGTTCCAACTCCACCGAGAACGTGCAAATCGGAGGTTGGATGAGCCCTGAGGAATTTCTGCAAGTTGATGGTGCAGTGCTGAAATTGTTCTCAGCAGCCTACTCGGTCGAGTAGCACCCTACTCGGCCCGAGTCGTGCACTGCTGTTTTGGTGTCCGACTCGACCGAGCAACCTCCTACTCGGCCCGAGTCATGTGCAAATGAGGCTGAAGTGCATTTTTAGTCCCCAATCGACCGTGCAACCTTCTACACGGACTGAGAAACCTCCTGCTCGGTCCGAGCAACGTCTTACTCGACCGAGCAGCTCCGAATCAGCGCGGGTTGGCAGAGCGACGTATTTTGGATGCGTTCGGATCTCTGTACAACTCGACCGAGCAGCCAAATGACTCGACCGAGCTGCTGAACGACTCGACCAAGCAGCGATGTGATCGGACCGAGTCACTGTGGGCCCAATCTTTACGCTGCGTCGGATTTTTTGGAAGGTTTTGGAGGGGTTTTTGGTTGATTTCTGCGCAGCCGCCGGAGAGGGGGGCTGTAGGGATTTTCGTAGGGAGCTTTAGGGAGAATTTTTAGATTAGATTTTGGGGAGATTTTTGTATACTTTTCTAAAGAGAATTTTTAGAGCTTTCTTAGACTTTTGTGGAGACGATCTTTTGGAGAGTTTGGCTATGCCCTAGGCCCCTCCTTTGTATCAAGATAAGTATTTTTGCCCTTTTTAATTCTTCTATTATTTCTTTGTGATTTATTATTGTTTATCCATTCTTGATGCATGCAATGAATTCTTTGTGCGTTATATTATCTATTGATATTGCTATGCTTGAGTAGTCTTTTCTAGGGCTAAAGGATTAGCCCATGGATCTTAGGATTTAGATGTAAAGTTGGGATTTTTATGGTGCTTTGGTTATAAATGGGGTTGTATTTTGGTTGATCTAGCAAGATCCCTAGGAGAATTCGTACTGAGATCGTGCCCACGGTTGGTGGAATCGATTAGCTTAAGGAATATCATACGGATTTAATTAGAGAGTTAGTGGATTCAACCGAGGTACGTGACCATGCCCGGCTCGTGCCTTGAGGGGATCCACTAACGAACTATATAACTAATTGACGGCTACCGCCATTGCGTCAATAAGAGCCACCAAAATACCTCGAAGCTTTAACCCATGAGAGTGGTATAAGTTGAGAGCATTCGAACCACGAGAGTGGTAAGAATATTGTGGATCCTTAATACATGTATTGTGTGCACCTACGGGCTAGTTTGATACGTTAGATTCATGGTGCTTAGACGCATGAATTCACTTTCTAGATGCTACAAATCCCCAATTAAACCAATGCAACGTATGAGTCCTAGTCTAGCGTTGACTTTCGACGGTCCTAGTGGTGAGCCCTAAGCCCTAACCTTTTGTATTTTATTTCTTTCTTTCTTTGTGTGGAACCCCGTGTTTGCAACGTTGAGTGACACACCCATCGCATCCATCACCATTATGACCCGCCACACTCCACATCCACCAATAAACCCGCAAGTCTAACTCAACCTAGGAGTAGATAGGTAGTATAGCACCGCCTCCCCGTGTTCGATACCCGCTTGCCACTATACCGTGTGCTTGCGGTAAACGACATTGTTTCGGAGTTAGTTCCGGACGCATCAGTCATTGCTCGTCGAAGCTGTCGCCGGTGCCCTTGTCGGAGACCCGCTTCCGGTTGTCTCCTTAGTTCGACGGTTCGGCCATGTAATTTCCCATTTTTTTCTATCGATGGCTTCTCGTTTCGAGTGCGGTAGTAGTAGTGGGATGGGAAAAGAGGAATCAACGAAAGAGGATAGCGGACCACGGAGAAGCCGAACGGATGCGCCGAGGTCGGTCGCGGTCATCCCATGTAAGCTGGACCGGGTTAACATTCGGGAGATCCATGTAAGGTTCATTCGTCCCCCCTGTGAAGTGCGGCTGCCCGGGCCCGACGAGAGGGTGTGTTGGCCCCGCGACGTCGAAGTTGGAGTTTATGTCCGAACCTTTGAGTTAGGGCTCCGCTTCCCGATCCATCCTTTCCTTCTCCATCTTCTGAATTTCCTGGAGCTGCCGATCTGCGCGCTAGTGCCCAGCTCCTTTAGTTTGTTGGTCGGATTCGTAGTCTTATATCTTGCCAGTTCCCTGAGTCCGTCCCTAGCGTTGTTTCAGTATTTCTTTGGGGTGAGGAAGTGTGGGACGTATTACTGCGTCCATGCGAGGCGGGGACGAGAACTCGTTGTCGGGTTGTCGGATACCGCCAATGGTTGGGCGGAGAGCTTCGTTTTCGTCACGATGCCGATTGACGCGGTGTTGATGTCGAACTGGGGGGCTTTGAACCCTCTGGTGAGCGAGGAGGTGGCAATGACGGACGAGCTTCTGGCAAACGTCCAGATTTTAACAGAGTTACCTGAGGTGGACCGCCGACTAACGGACTTGACGCAGGATGATCGGCTCGCCCAGGAACTTTGGCCCACTGGTATTCTCCTTCTGGCGGGCCTTTAAGTAGACTTACCCTAATCTCTCTTTCCTCTGTAAGTGAGGACCCGATGCTTTCGCGGGAGGAAGTGCTGAGGGCGACCGGGGTGAGGGTAACGAGGATGACCGTCCATGTGGATAAGGGCAAGGGAGTGATGCGCGAGGAAGCGCCAGCAGAGGTGGCCGCCCAAAAGCCGAGCATCGAGTTTCCCGTTGTGGAGGAGGTGAACAAGAGGTAGCGAGGGCCCGAACCTGGTGCTCCTTCCCTCCGGATTGGCGGGTCGCGCCAGATGGTTCGGCCGATCTGGACGTGGCCAGCAGGGCCCCTCCACAGGCTCTGACCTTGAACAAGCCCCGCAGGCCTCCTCCCATCGAGAAGTGGCCCTACGGAATTCCCGCATGGGAGATGGGGAGAGAGGTGCACCCTAATTGTGAGTGGGCGCTCGCCCACTTCAAGTTGACAAGGGCCGAGGCTGAGGCCATGACTAGCAAGGATCTTCACCGTCTGCCTCATCGGGTAAGCCGGGAAGAGTCGGTGTTCGAGGAGGCCGGAGTTGCAGCCCGGCTGTCAGAGTATTTCGTGCTGCCTCGGGATCGTGAGGCCCTTACCAACGTGGGCACAGAGCGGCTGTGCGATACCGCAGTGTGGCACAACATGCAGGTAGGTCGAACTGCAACAGATGTTCTGGATTTCGTTCTGAATTACGCTCTGACTGGGTCGGGTCTTTTTAGTAGGAGATGGTGGCAGCGATGGCCCTGGAGCTCCACACTCCCGTGGCCGCGGTCAGGGCTTCCCGAGATGAGGCGAAGGAGGAACTTCAAGAGGTACAGAGCCAATTGCGAGGGAGGGAGGCGGATTTGGATAAAGTCATTAGGCTCCATGCCCTCGATGTGGAGCGGGTCAAGTTCCTAGAGGCGCAAGGGGGCTAGGCTCACCCGTCAGTTGGAGGAAGAAGAGGGCAAGGGGGCCTTGCTCGCTTGCCAACTTGAGGAAGAAAAAGCGCGGGGGGACCTGCTCGCCCGCCATCTGGAGGAAGAGAGGGAGCGAGGAGCCTGGCTCGCCCGCCAGCTTGAGGAAGAGAAGGGGAGGGGGCCCGACTCGCTCGTCGTCTTCAGGAGGAAGAGGGGACCCGGAATGATATCTTGAGGCGGAACGCCGTGGCGGCGGCCAGCAAGAAAAACGTGATCGACGTTCAGCAGGAGAAAATAGATGAGCTGAAGCGGGCGATTGAGTCGGAGATAAAGGAGAAGGCCATCCTGAAGAAGCATCTAGAGTGCAAGGCGGCCAGTCAGGACGCGATCAACGCCGCAGTCCGCCGTTACCAGGATGAGCAGCTGATCCCTATGATGACGGAGGCGAGGGAGGCGGGCGTTCTCCAAGGAATAGAGAAGATGAAAGTCCGACTGGCGAGTCTA
The DNA here is from genome assembly GCA_030789695.1 of Scilla litardierei. Lineage (NCBI taxonomy): Eukaryota > Viridiplantae > Streptophyta > Magnoliopsida > Asparagales > Asparagaceae > Scilla > Scilla litardierei. Next base: position 72,469 of record JAULAV010008037.1, on the reverse strand, counting down.
CATCCCGAGCGTAAGGATGATTTTCCTAAACTGGACGTGCCCTTAGCGGGAGAGATGAAGGAGGAAGTGACGGAGCCGGGGCGCTCGTAATCGTAGGGGAGTGATGGAGATTTTGTATGGCCGGCCATTGGCCGAGCTTGATCCTGCATTGTATTGCAGACGATCTAAAAAGTTAAATGAAATATATATATATATTTGTTTTATTCAGTAGCTGGTCTTCTTGTTTTACGTGAGACTGTGTCATGAATGCCCCCAATGTTCCCTCTAGGACGAGCGACGGGGTGAGGAGTAGGGGAAAGTTTTCACAAAGTAGGTGCAGATGCTCCTAGGTGCACCCTGTGGGTCAGCTTTATTTGGCGAGCTTGCACCCGTTGGTCGAACTGGTCGCGCTGAATTCCCAGGGTTCTCGGTAGGAGCGTCTTGCTTCGAGCTACTTTACTTAGCCTGCCTCGTCGGCGCGGGCGCAGGGGGGAAGTCGTATGGGCCGAACGAAGGGAAAAGGTGGGGTTTTATTTCGAAATTCCCGCCCCGAATCGCCGCCGAATCGCGAACGTCACATCGGATTAAAGGCGGGCGGGAATCGAAGCGTCCCGACCATTCCCCGAGGGACGCGTGGGGGGATGTGACAGAGGGCATCAGGTGAAGCGTCAGGTGGGCTGGATCGGCGATGCGTGGCAGGCTTCGTTCGGCTGAGATCAGTAGGCGGTTTCTATAAGAGGAGGCGGGGGCACTGTGGAAGAGTTTCTGGCTTCCAAAATTTTCCGGAGCTATTCTCTTGATGTCAGTCGATCGTCTCCGTGTAGGCCGGGTTCATTGCCGGAGTTTGTGCCGCCATCGCCACCACCCTCACCGCCATAGCGGGTAGTTGACAGGTATATTCTTTTTCTTCCCTTTGAGATGGTTTCGTCGTCGTCCACCTCGTCGTCGTCCACCTCGTCGTCGGGGTCGATGGGCGGCTCTACGGCAGAGTCTGTGGAGGTTGTGGGGGGTACCGCTAGGGGGTCAGCCGTCAAGGCCGTAGCGGGTTGGGTCCACAGCAGGAAGTGGGGGCCCGGGAAAGGGGAAGGGGCCCCTAGGAATGAAAGCAGGGTCATCTGGGCGGGCACACGTGACCATTACTGGGGCCGGTGGGGTGCCTGCCCGAGGTACTGAGTCAGAGGTCGGAGGCACGGATAGACATTGTGCCCAAGGTGTGCACGAAGTACATCAGGCTGCCTTATGAGGTTCGTCTGCCGACATCCTCGGAATGTGTCTGCTTTGCGAAGGATGGTGAGGTCGGGATATACGTGGCATACTTCGAGCAGGGCTTGTGGTTCCCACTCCATCTGTTGTACCAAGAGGTCCTGGAGTTCCTCGGGATGTCGTTCTGCCAGCTGATGCCGAATTCCGTTAGTACGATAGTCGGGTTTCTCGTCTTCTGCACGAGAACCCAAGTCAGTCCGACTCTTCCTTTGTTCTGTCATTTTTCACGGTTAAGAAATTCAGGTTGCACTTTTATTTGTCGGCGAGGACGAGTCACCCCTTCATCCGGGGCCTGCCGGGGAAAATCAAAGGATGGCGTAGGTCGTACGTGTTTGTCTCACTTCCCGTTGATCTGATGCTTAGGTCGGGCTGGGGAGCGCTCAGTCCCGAGGCGAGGGAGAAAGTCAGCCTGAGCGCGGCCGAGGCAGAGCAGTCGGTGCGGCTGGAGGCGGTACCCCAAGAGGGCAGGCAGTACGCCCGCCTCGCCCGGCCAGAGATGATAGCTCGGCTTATTTGGCCCGAAGGTAACCTTAGAGGAGTAGCTTTTATTTCGAATTCGCTAACCCTGAAGTCCTTCTTTTTTGCAGATTCGACAATGAGCATTTCATTCGAGGATCTTGACCAGATCACCGAAGAGATGATGGCCGGAGAGCAAGGGGCGGCCGTCCAAGTCACCCTACCGCCCGCCAGGAGTGGGAAGAAGAGATCGAGGCCGAGTGAGGGGGAGCAGACCAAGAAGGTTGAGGGGACCAGCGGGCAGAAGAAGAAGAAGAAGATAGTGGATAGGCCGACCGCCGTAGATGTCAGTGCCAGAGGGTCCGTCGAAGATTACTGACATGTTGAGGTCCCCCCAACTATCGACCTCGAGGCCAAGGAGACGCGGGGCGGCCTTCCGGGTGGCCAGGCATCTTTAGGTGAAGGGGAGCATGAGGGGCAGATCGCGTCGTCGATGGCTCTTGATCCGACGTCGGTCCCTAAAGGGGGCCCCGTAGGGTCGTGCTCGGGCATGGGGTCGGCTACTGAGGAAACGTGGCCTTACGACTGTCCCCGGAATGGTCTGGAGAGGCCCGCGCCTCCCGGTTGCGAGGAGAAGCTGGCGACATTCAAGTTGAAGAAGGTCAACATCGAGCGCTTTCCGGAGAGCGACCTCTTAAGGCCGATCTAACCGATTGGGAAGGGTGAGTCGGTCTTCGAGGATGCTGGCATGGTGGCGAGGATCGTCGAGAACTGCTAGTTGCCCAGGGATAGAGAGTCCATGGCACACGTCGGCCCGGTGCGGCTAGGAGCCACCGTGGCATGGCACCTCGTGCAGGTATGTTAGCGGGCTATACTAGGGGTGTCCCTGGGTTTATCATCGTAGAGTTTGATTTTTCCTTGGTCATGTCTACAGGCCACTACGGCGATGGCTACCCTGCAGCGACGTGCCTCTACCCTCGTCGAGGCTGAACTCGCGATAGTGAGGATGAAGGTGGAGCTCAACAAGGAGAAGTCTGGGCGAGTCGAGCTGAAGAAGTTGTTTGTGGCGCAGCGGGCGTCGCTCAAAGAGTATAGGCTAAATGTAGCAGAGCTTGAGGAACAGATCGCGGCTGGACGTTCCCGTCAGACCGAGCTTGAGGAGGAGGTCGCTGTCGGGCTTTCCCGCTACACCGAACTGGAAGAAGAAGCCAAACAGAGCAGGGCCAAGATGGGCAACCTGGAGTCGTGGGTGAAGGCCACCGAGGAGGAGTTGGCAAAGAAGACGGAGGAGTTTCGGGTGTATCAAATGCAGACCGTCGCGCCTCAACTTGCCCAAGTCAAGATAAGGGCGCGGGAGATGGGCCGGAAGGAGGGGTTAGAGACTGACTGGGAAGAAGGGTGGAAGGCGTGTCTCCAGAGGGTTAAGTAAAGGGCCCTTGCTCTTCAGCCTCCGCTAGAGGTTGACTTCGAGGCACTGGTGGCCTCAGAGGAGAAAGACGAGGAGGAAGAAAACCTCGAGGTGAATGCGGAGGAGCCGGGGTTGGAGAACAAGGGTCGGGCATCACTCTGCGGGACGGCCCCGAAGGAGGCGAACGGGCGGACCAGTAGGAGTTCCTGTTAGCAAACTTGACCTTGTTGTATCACCTTTTGTAATAGATAGTGGGGATCTAGAGGGAGACCCATTTTGTAAGTTCGCCTCGCTATACTTGTAGAACATCTTGCTTTTTAATATAACGCGGATTTTTGCCATGCCATGTGTGAATCTTTATTGTCTTTATATAATTCAAGTATAATTCAAAGGTAGTGCTACACATTGGGCCATGTGGGCAGGGGAGGACGAGTGCACAGCTCGTCCCGTGCCCTTATCCGATTTGGATGGAGGAGATTGCTAGCTTGCCTCGGAGTCCGACGAGAATCGATCCTAAGTTAGGGCGCGCTTAGATGGCTCTTAGGTGTTGAACAACTGTTTCGTGAGCCCCCTTTTCATTGACCTTTACAGTAATTTAACCTTAGCTTTTACATGAGGTCTTGATAAAGTCTTCAGTAGTTAGTTAAGTGCGACCCAATTCGTTGGCGGGCTGGGGAGTCGTTCCATCCTGCTGTAAACTGCATCAGGATGAGCATACTCCTATCTGCAGGACGGCCCTCCTTCTCTTCCATTGCTCATCGTGTCCCTCTTCCCTTCCCCTATGCTGAATGGTTGCATGGTCTCCTCAGCTACTTTGGATTCACCAGGGAAGTTGTCTTGTTGTTGTCCTCCGTCAGTTCACTTTTACAGAGTTTTCCCGAAAGGAGGTCAGAGGGAAACCCTGGGAGAGGAGGAGCACGAGGTGGCAGTGGCACGCTGCCTCGTCTTTTGTCTCCTCGTCCATGAAGGGTTGCAAGGTCTCTTTGAGGAATCCTTACATCGAAGAGAAACCCCGGAAGAGGTGGAGGACGAGGTGTCGGAGGTGGAGAACGAGGCAACGGTGGTGGCATCATCTCCCCGGGAGGGTCTTCGGTGGACCAGCCTCGATGGGAAGATAGAGGAATGGGAGGTGGGTCATTAGGAGGCACGTCGGTGGAGGCTAGTAAGCCCGGTGGGGCTTTTGCCTTTCCCGTCGGTGGGGATCGGGGTGGGGCGGATGCTGGTTGGGGGGAGTGAACCACCGCAAGTCCTCCGATTCGCCTGTTTCATCTGGTTCAAGGCAGACGGAGGAGTGGAAGGCAGGGCTCCCCTTGTGTAAGAGGAATAGCCCATCGGTGATCCGTATGTAAGAGGAATAGCCTATCGGCGTGGCGGGCCGTTGGGAGGCGGGCCCGCAGAAGCTGATATGCCCAGGCGGAGGCTGGTGTGCCCAATGGGGTGATTTGGCAGGGCTGCCCTGTCCTTTGGGTTATCGGCCTGGAGTGCCAACGCGCCTCGGGCACCGGAAGAGGGGCATGGTACGCCACTGGAGCTCCAGTTCCCTTGGCGTAAGTTGTCCGAGGGACGTTGAGGGGTGGTAGGCGAGACGTCCTGTGTGTAAGGGGAATAGCCCCTCGGCGACTGTTGTATGGAAGCAATCGCCCATCGGAGTGGCGGGGTCCTTTGCTCCTTCTCATATTTTATGGAGGGGGTTGAGACTGACTTGCCCTCATACTCTCTTTCTCCTCTTCTCCTTCGAAGGATTGAGGGGAGTATTTATAGAGGGACTTTGCTTACGGTCCCCCGGAAGTTAATGCAATGAGTTGGCGTCATTAATAGGCTCCTCAGAATCCTGTCCTTTGAAACTGCTTTTGCCAGGTGGTGTTGGACTCGATTTGCCAGCCCTTGCCTCTCGGGGAGTGTGTCGTCATTAATGGCACGTTTCCCGAGCGTCCTTTTGTTTCGACGAGTCGCATTGGGTGCACGCTTTACCGGGACCCTGCACTGGCCCGCAGTCCTTGGCCCGTGTGAGGCATGCCTCGGCCCGCGTGTCCTTGTCCTTTTCCCAAGGCTCGAGTGGTCGGAGCTCGTCAGGCCTGCCCCGGGTTTTAATGGGGAGGGGAGCACGTAGCTCAGCCCGTGCCCTTCTCTGGTTTGGGTGGTGAGGGTTGGCCATGCCCTAGAGTCTTGAGGGGGAGCGAGCGCGTAGCTCGGCCCGTGTCCTTCTCGGCGAGGGTTAGCACTGCCCCAGAGTCTTGAGGGAGGGGAGCGAATGGGTAGCTCGGTCCATGCCCTTCTCTGGTTTGGGTGGCTAGGGTTGGCCATGCCCCAGAGTCTTGAGGGAGGAGCGAGCGTGTAGCTCGGCCCGTGCCCTTCTCTGGTTTGGGTGGCTAGGGTTGGCCCTGCCCCAGAGCCTGGAGGGGGGAGCGAGCACGTAGCTCGGCCCGTGCCCTTCTCTGGTTTGGATGGCAAGGGTTGGCCCTGCCCCAGAGTCTCGAGAGGGGAGCGAGCGCGTAGCTCGACCCGTGCCCTTCTCTGGTTTGGGTGCCCCGGAGTCTTGAGGGGGGAAAGAGTGCGTAGTGATGTGTCCATATTTTACATTATTTTCATATCATATTTCCATCACACTGCATATCATCTCCGCGTCCAAATCCCACTTTTTACTGCGATTTTGGTATTTCTGACGATATTTAAAGTTTCGTAGTATATTTTGAGTTTTCAGGGATTTTGGAGCGATTTGGACCCCCGCCTGGGTATGGACACATCTGACTTGCTCATGAGCCTGTTGGCATGGCTCTGGAGGAGTTCGCCATGTTCTCGGAGCTGTTGGAGGAGAGAAGGAAGAGAAGAAGGAGAAAGAGAGCAGACAGAGAGAGATGCTGCAGCAGAGCTTTCCTAGAAAATGCTCGACCTGACCAGCTTGCTGCTCGGGCTGAGTCGTGTCATGTTAGATACGTAGCGGATACGGGCTGACTCGAGCCGAGCAGCCGTAGATTGCACGCCCCGAGTAGGCCCCCGAGCACACCCTGAGCAGCCGATCGAGTCAATCCTACTCGGGCCGAGCAGATCCTACTCGGCCCGGGTAGATCCATTCTAAAGTCGAGCAACATACGACGTGGGCCGAGCCACTGCCCGAGCAGCTCTGACTCGGGCCGAGTCGCATACTCAGTCAGCACTTCCCAGGGCATTTTCGGGACGATTTTGAAAGGCATGATGCACACGATTTGGGGGGCTGAAGTAGGCAATTTCGAGGAGCGTTTGGAGAGTTCCATTCCAGCTTTTGTTTGGAGAATTTTTGGGAGAGCGAGAGCGAATTCTTTTTGTACGGATTTTTGGATTAATTCTTAGAGTGAATTTCTTGATCGATTTTTGAAGATTTGTGCCTTTTATTCTTCTCTGGATTTGTTCTTCGTTCGTTCTCGCTGTAAGTAATTTTTAGCCCTAATTTCTTTTATTGCAAAAATGTTTTCCTACGCGAAATTGATATCTTTGTGTGTTCCTATTACCATGAGTGAGTAGATCCATTCTAGGGTTGATGGATGAACCCTAGGATTTTCGGGGAAAATGTAGATCTGGATCCCTACATCAAATTGGGGATTTAGGGTTGTATTTCGGTAGATCCTACCGAATCCGTAGATAACCCGTACTGAGATCATGCCCACGGTCTGTGGAATTGATGTTCTTAAGGGGTATCTAGGGATTCGAATAGGGAAATCGATGGATCCAATCAAGGCACGTGACCATGCCTGGCTCGCGCCTTGAGGGGATCCATCGACGAACTATATCGCTACGTCGATGGCTACCGCCATTGCATCGACGAGAGCCACCGAAATACCCCGTAATTCTAACCCACGAGAGTGGTATGAATTGGGGGATTAATTCCCTATCCCTAATGCGATGTGAGAAACCTATCCAACATCAACTCCAATGATCCTAGCGGCGATCCCTAAAGCCCTAGTTCCTTTTATTATATTACACAACAACAACTATCAACCCAAACCTTTCCCTCCGATCGCTACATTACTTCTAAATTTAGAAATAGACTGAGATTACCACAGACACTATCACCATCCCTGTGTGATTCGACTATCTTTTATACTATAACTCGACACCATCCGCTTGCGGATTGAGCCCGAAGCCGTAGCCTAGGAGCCATACCACGCCTGGCGATCGTGACACCGCCAGGTGGATCCTAGGTGTAGATTGCGGGTGCGTCAAGTTTTTGGCGCCGTTGCCGGGGACGACACTAGTGTTTTTTGTCTCAGTTTGTTTTTATATTGTGCAGTTTGCTAGCATTCTTACCATCCCTTACCTACCCATCATTTTTATTCTCTTTAATTATTTCGGTGCTACTGACGGTATTTTTCTGAGCTTTGTTGGTGCATGAACACCCGTTTCAAGGGGTCTACCGGAGAATTGTTATTCGATCCTGAGATCGAAAAGACAGCCAGAGCCTTGAGAGCTTCTAGCAGAAATTCATCTCCATCAGCTCAGATGGGAGAGAATCCTCCTCCTCCTCCTCCTCTTCGCATCGGGTCCATCAGGGACCATATGAAACCGATGTTTGGCAACAACTCTTCTGTCCTCAGGCCGTAGCTGACGGCGGTAACCTTCGAACTTAAGACGGGGTTAATAAATCTGATGCAGCGGGATCCCTTCCATGGGCATCCTCACGAGAACCCCAACCAGCACATTGACTCTTTCTTGGCCATGTGCGACACATTCAAAGGTGAAGGACGTCAGTGATGATGCAGTGAAGCTGCGGCTGTTCCCGTTCACTTTGAGGGACAAGACCTCCTACTGGCTTAGAGCTCACCCTCCTAACCACTTCACTACGTGGGAGAAGCTCGCGCTCGCGTTCGTGGATAAGTTTTATCCACCATCGAAGACGGTCTGGATCCGTGGGGCCATATCCAATTTCAAGCAGCTCCCCCCAGGAGTCGCTTTATGAGGCTTGTGAGAGGTTCAAGGACATCCAACACTAGTGTCCTCACCACAGGATCCAGCCGTGGGATTTAGTGCAGAGTTTCTACAGCAGTCTTTAACCCAGCACTAAAATGATTATTAATGATGCGGCGCAGGGCGCCTAATTGCATAAGTCTCCCGAGGAGGCCATAGATCTGTTGGAGCACATGGCTGCCAACACCCAGCAGTGGGGCAAGGAGCGGACCGTGATCACCCGGACCTCTGAGGTCAAGACTGCTAGTCATCTGGACTCCCACATAGAGAACCTATGCAAGTAGGTGGCCCGTATTGAGCAGCGCCTGGACTCCCTCCTAGCGGCACCCACCACCTCCTATCATCCTACGGAGGAGTACGTAGATCCCAGATATATTCCCATTGAAGGTCATTATGAGGGTGCTGAGACATCCGAGTCTGTTCAGTACGTCCAGGGAGAGGGACGGAACCAGTGGCAGCATCCTGCTGCTAGGAATCACCCAGGTTTCTCATATGGAAACCCAAGCGGAGGGCTGCAACCTCTGCAGTTTCAAAGACCACCTCCCCCTCAGCAACCGCAGAGCAGCAGCAGCAGAGCCAGCAGCAAGGCGGTTTTAGGCCAGCTGGGCCCTATAAGTCGCCGGGATATCAATACAACCGACCACCTCAACAGAACTTTGCGCCAGCTCCTCCAAAGTCAAATCTTGAATCTACATTAGAGACCTTTATGAGCGGACAGATTAGGTTCAATCAGGACACTTCGAACCAATTTAAGAACATCAATTCTTCGCTCGATGAACTGAGGGGACAGATGTCACAGTTGCTGAAGAACCAGGGGAGATTACCTTTCCAGCCGGAGACCAACCCCAGAGCTCAAGCAAACTCCGTGGTTTCTGTAACCACATGAGGAGGACGTGTTACTGACCATGTTATGGTCCCGGTACTTAGCAAAAAGAGGACCACCATTGAAGAAGTTGCTGATGACAGTGCCAGAGTTGAGGCCACTGAAGGGCCTATCGCTATTGAAGAGAGGGCGGATGCACCTCACGTTATGCCTGCTACTACACCTCCACCCGCTGATGCATCTAAGGGCAAAGCCTTCAGGCCTCCTCCTCCGTACCCTCAGAGACTAGCCCAAGCCAAATTGGAGAAGAAGTACTCCAAGTTTATAGAGTTACTGAAGGGGATTCAGCTGAATATCACATTCATTGATGCCATCACCGAGATCCCGGTTTATGCTAAATTTCTAAAGGATCTCATCACGGGGAAGCGAAGGCCGGAAGAAATCAAGTTGATGGAGGATTCCACCTCCATTATCAAGAACCACCTCCCTCGGAAGCTACCGGATCTGGGGAGCTTCACCGTGCCATGCTCCATCAGAGGAATGCCAATCAGCAGAGCGCTAATTGATCTAGGGGCTAGCATCAGCCTGATGCCCCTTTCTATCTTCAGAAGACTCCAGACAGGAAGCGAGCTGGAACCTACTAGCATGTCAATCCAGCTCGTCGATCACTCTATCACCTACCCAGTAGGGATAGCGAGGGACGTCATCCTCCAGATACCTCCAGGACTATGTGTTCCAGTTGATTTTGTCATCATGGACATGCCGGAGGGAGGAAGCTCTCAACTAATACTCGGTCACCCCTTCATGGTGACGGCCGGGGTGCTTATAGACGTCCAAGAAGGGACCCTCTCCCTTAACGTGGGAAATATCGAAGCTGAGTTCCGGCTGCAATAGCCGATGAAGGAGCGAGCCCACGTGGAAGGGGCTAGTTATCTGGAGCTTCTGGAGGAAGAAGCGATTGAAGACTTTTCTGCTGAAGGGGTCATGAAGGACGCGGTTAAAGCAAGCATAGACGACGACGGCGACCCAACCAACAACCAATCAGTCGCCGCGTACATCCCAGTATTGGATGAGGAGTTTCAACACCGTTCAACAAGTCATCTAGCATCGGAGGCCGCATCTTTCATGGAGGAGAGTGTTGGAGTAAGCGGAAGTCAAACGCCGCCGAATTGCACCACCCCAAAGGATGACGCGCGACCACCGCGTGCACCAAGCGAGAATTGATATATCATTGGGAGTCGAGCTCGTGACTGAAAACGAGCGCTTATTGGGAGGCAACCCAATTCCGTAGATTTTGAAATTTATTTCCCATTTTCTTATTTTTCTATCTTTGTTTCGTATTTTTTAGGTAAAATCGCAAAAATCATAAAAAAAATTTGACGAGTTTGTGTTTTGTGTAGGACGGAACATCGGGGGCATGCGCATGGACATTATAAACAGAAGAAAGCTAGAGGAAGACAACGAAGTTGAAGATTTGAGACGGAAATGAAAGGGAAAAGAAGGCAAAAGGAGCTACAGGAAACTCGGACCGAGCAGCTCTGCTGCTCGGTCGAGTCGAGCAGACACGGATACTTAGGCTCGGCCCGAGTATATTTTGACTCGGCCCGAGCAAGACATGACTCGGCCCGAGCAACTTCCTGCTCGGTCGAGTTTTACAGGCTGAAGAATTTAGGGAGAAAGCGTCGCTCTGCCAACCTAGGTAGAGTATTATTGACTCAGCCCGAGTAACGTCCTGCTCGGTCGAGTTTTACAGGGTGCTGAAGTTAGGGAGAAAACGACACTCTGTCGACCCGAGCAGAATATTATGGACTCGGCCTGAGCAGCATACGACTTGGAGGGAGTATTTCTATCGAAACTTTTGAATTGACTCGGTCGAGCAACCTAGCTACTCGGACCAAGTCGCGTCATTTTATTTAAATTATTATTCGCTTCGACCCGCTCGGCCCGAGTCGGGTCGGATCTTATACCCAATACCCGACTTCTTATTAACGCGGTTAAAAAATTTTTACCCTAAAAAATTTCTCACTCCCCCCAATTTCCTCCCGAGTCCCTCTCTCCTAACCATGCTCGTTCAACTCCCCCCCCCCCGCTGCCTTTCCCCTCTGTCTCCACCACCGGCTCCACCGTCTTCGCCGCCGCTTGCCGATAAACACCCTTCCCCCTCTCTCTTCCCCTTCCCCCATATTTATTCCCCCCCGCCTCCCCTTCTTCCCCCCCACGCCGCCCTACGCAACGGTGGCTACCGTCGACGGCGCCACCGCCGTCGACGGCGCCGCCGTCTGCAACCCCCCCATCGAACCCCCCCTCTCCCTTGCTCCCTCTCCCGTCATCACCCTCCCCCGAACCCCCCATCGTGATTTCTGCCCTACATCAACGCAGGCCCCGTCGACGGCGCCATCGCCATCGACGGCGCCGCCGTCTGCACCCTCCCCCATCTCGGCCCGAAACCCCCCTCTTCTTTGCGACTCTGGCCATCAAAACCCCACCGCCCCCCAAAACCCCCCAAACCCCGACGACGCTTCGCCTCCTCCTGACCCCATCGAGCACCTAGGTGCCCGGTCCCGAACCCCCCCCGAGTCGTGCCCTAGGGCACGGCTGGATCATCATCCCGCCCCGAGTCGATCGACTCGGTCAGCGATCCGCCCCGAGCCCCCCCTCTCCTGAGTCACAGTGAGTTCTCAATATTCCCATTTCTATTCGATTTTCTGACGTTTTGATGGTTTCATTTGGCAAGTTCTCTGTTCTTACGTCAGTTGCAGCAGCGTGGACTAGCTTGGAGGTTCTTCAGCGCCCCCCTCACTCACATCTACGGTACACTCATTCCCACCTCTATTTTCATACCGTACATTCTGCTTACACGCGCCACCATGGTTCGCGCACGCGGATCGATCACACCCCCCACTCGCGGGAAGAGACCGTCTTCTGGCGCGTCCTCTTCTCGTCCTCAGCGGCGTGCACGCACCACTTCCACTACCACACCCCCTGTCACATCCACCATCCCTGCCACTATCACCACCACTACCGCCGCTAACGTCCCCTCCACCATTGCTCCCATTCCATCAGGAGCGAGCGCGTAGCTCGGCCCGTGCCCTTCTCTGGTTTGGGTGGCGACTCTGGTTTGGGTGGCGAGGGTTGGCCTTGCCCCAGAGTCTTGAGGGGGGAGCGAGCGCGTAGCTCGACCTGTGCCCTTCTCTGGTTTGGGTGGAGATGGTTGGCCCTGCCCCATAGTCTTGAGGGGGGAGCAAGCGCATAGCTCGGACCGTGCCCTTCTCTGGTTTGGGTGGCGAGGGTTGGCCCTGCCCCAGAGTCTTAGGGGGGAGCAAGCGCGTAGCTCGGCCCGTGCCCTTCTTTGGTTTGGGTGGCTAGGGTTGGCCCTGTCCCAGAGTCTCGAGGGGGAGCGAGCGCGTAGCTCAACCCATGCCCTTCTCTGGTTTGGGTGGCAAGGGTTGGCCCTGCCCCAGAGTCTTGAGGGGGGAGCGAGCACGTAGCTCGGCCCGTGCCCTTCTCTGATTTGGGTGGCGAGGGTTGGCCCTGCCCCAGAGTCTTGAGGGAGGAGCGAGCACGTAGCTCGGCTCGTGCCCTTCTCTGGTTTGGGTGGCGAGGGTTGGCTGTGCCCTTCTCTGGTTTGGGTGGCTAGGGTTGGCCCTGCCCTAGAGTCTCGAGGGGGGAGCGAGCGCGTAGCTCGGCCCGTGCCCTTCTCTGGTTTGGGTGGCGAGGGTTGGCCCTGCCCCAGAGTCTTGAGGGGGGGAGCGAGCGCCTAGCTCGGCTCATGCCCTTCTCTGGTTTGGGTGGCGAGGCTTGGCCCTGCCCCAGAGTCTTGAGGGGGAGCGAGCGCGTAGCTCGGCCAGTGTCCTTCTCTGGTTTGGGTGGCGAGGGTTGGCCCTGCCCCAGAGTCTCGAGGGGGGGAGCGAACGCGTAGCTCGGCCTGTGCCCTTCTCTGGTTTAGGTAGCGAGGGTCGGCTCTGCCCTAGAGTCTTATGTGTTTGAACAGAAATATTCAAGCGGAGACAACAATGTTTGGAAATGTGCGGAAAAGAAAATATTTTATTCAAAAGACTCACAATCACTGATAGTACTTCAGTAAGTGCTCCGCGTTCCATGGGTGAGCCAGTTCACTTCTGTCTAGGGTTGCCAGGATGTACGTGGCCGGCCCGACGATGTCGACGATCTCGTAGGGTCCCTCCCGTTTTGCAGCCAACTTCCCTCGACGAGCGGTCTCGGGCTGGAAAGTGGCGTCTCTGAGGACCAAGTCACCGATTCTGAAGGTCCGCTTCTTCACCCGGGAGTTGTAGTGCCGGGCCATCCTCTGGCTGTATCGGACGAGGTTCGTCAGAGCTCGATCCCTCACTTCGTCCACGAGTTCGAGACTGAGACCGAGGCCCTCCCCATTGATATCTTCATCGAAGAACTTCAGTCGAAGTGTCTCCTCCCCGATCTCTACGGGAACGACCGCTTCCGACCTGTATGCCAGCATGAATGGGCTCTCTCCGGTCAAGGCCTTGTGGGTGGTACGGTATGACCAGAGAATGCCCGGTAGCTCGTCCTCCCACGTCCCGAGAGCGGCATCCACCTTCTTCTTCAGGGGGCCCAAGAGCATTTGTTCGCGGCCTCTGCCATCCCATTGCACTGCGGGTGGACGACGGATGCAAAATGAAGCTTGATCCCCCAGACCGAACAAAAGTCACGAAAGCCTTCGCAGTCGAACTATCTTCCATTATCCGTTACCATAGAGCGGGGTATCCCGGAGCGACATATCACAGACTACCAAATAAAGCCCTTCATATCCGTCCATGTGATGCATGCCAATGGCTCAGCTTCGACCCACTTAGTGAAGTAGTCCACGGCGACGACCAGGTACTTCCTTCCCCCGGAAGCCTTTGGGAAAGGTCCGAGGATGTCAAGCCCCCATTTAGCGAACGTGATCAGGCTTCAAATAGGCACCAAGTCAACTGGAGGCGCCGCCGTGTGTCGGCCGAATTTCTGGCACGCCTCGTACTTCTTGACGTACCGGGCCGTGTCATGGATCATAGTCGGCCAGTAGTACACCTGGCGCACTATCTTGTGGGCGATAGTGCGGCCGCAATGGTGGTTCCCGCAAAAGCCTTCGTGCACCTTGCGGATGACTTGCTCAGCCTGCTCCAGCCCCAAGCACTTCAGGAATGGCAGGACATCAAAGTTGGCGCAGCGCCGGCGGTATAATACTTCGTCGAGGAGTATGAATGATAGGGCCCACCTCTCTACCTTCTTGGCTTGCAAACGCTCCTCGGGCAGGGCCCCTGTCTTTAGGTACTTCACTATTGGGGTCACCACGTCGTCGTCGGGCCAACACACACTAGTTCTTCTTCGTCGATGGTGGACGCCAGTAGAATTTCGACATAGATGGCCTTTCCAATCTCGGTCGCGGAGGAGGAGGCCAACTTGGACAGGGCGTCCGCCCGGAAGTTGTTGGAGCGGGGTAAGTGTTGGACCTCCGCCCTCTCGAACTTCTGGAGCTCGGCCTGGATGCACTTAAGGTAGCGCTTCATCGTCTCTTCTCGGGCCTCGAAGCTCCCTTGGATCTGTTGGACGACGAGCCGTGAGTCACTAAGCAGCAGCACGTTCGTCGCCCCCACCACCCTACAAAGCTTCAGCCCATTGACCACGGCCTCATACTCTGCGACGTTGTTGGTTACCAGGAAGCTGAAGCGTAGGGCGTACTCCAGCAGGCATCCGTCGGGTGTTTGGATGACGATACCTACCCCGTCCCGGATCCTGTCGCTAAGCCATCGACGTGAACGGTCCATAGTTTGTCCGTGTCTCCCTGGGCGGGTTCCGATGGTCCAGACACCCCCATTGCTTGCGGGGATGCAGCGCTGGTGGTGCGTCCGGCGGGTTCTCCGGGGGGTCTTCGATAGTGCATTAAACCATGAAGTCCGACAACGCCTGGCCCTTGATCGCCGTCCGGGCCTTGTATGTTATGTCGAACTCGTTGAGCTTGACACTCCAGTTGAGCATCCTGCCCGACCGTTCTAACCTCTTTAGGTTCTTCTCGAGCGGCAGGTTGGTGTGGACGGTAATGGGATGGGCCTGGAAGTATGGCCGGAGCTTTCTCGCTGTTGTAATCAGACAGTAGGCGGCCTTCTCGATGGGGCTGTAGCAAGTCTCTGCCTTTCGGATGATCCTGCTAGCATAGTATACTGGCCGTTGAACCCCCTTCTCCTCTTTGATTAAGCCGGAGCTGATGGCTTCTTCATTGCTCGCCAGGTACAACCCCAGATGTTCTCCTTCTTCCGGCTTGGCCCGCAGTGGAGGGCTCTGCAAGTAAGCCCTCAGCTCCGCAAATGCTCGAACGCAGTCGTCGTCCCACGGGATCACCTTCCTATTGATTTTTGCTTCGCCGAGGGCCGCACGCAGGACTCTGAAGAAAGGGAGGGACCTCTCCGTTGACTTTGACAAGAATCTCCCCAGCGCTTCGATCCGGCCGTTCAGTCGCTGTAAATTCCGGATGGTGCGTGGCTCTGCCATGTTAACGAGGGCCGATACCTGGTCAGGGTTTGCCTCGATCCCCTACTTCGTTATCATGAAGCCAAGGAATTTTCCCACTGCACGCCGAAGACGCACTTCGTCGGGTTCAGCCTCAAGCCATATTGGCACACCTTCTCGAATGTCTTCTGCAAATCGGCGAGGTGGTCCGGGGCTCTCTTGCTCTTCACCAGCATGTCGTCGATGTAGACCTCCAGGTTCCGCCCAACCTGCGAGCTGAATATCCGGTCCACCATCCGCTGGTAGGTCACCCCGACGTTCTTCAACCCGAAGGGCATCTTTGTGTAACAGAAGGTGCCGCCATCGGTGATGAAGGACATTTTCTCCTCATCCTCCTTTGCCATCGGAATCTGGTTATAGCCCGAGAAGGCGTCCATGAAGCTCAACAATTCGTAACCAGCCGCCTAATCGACCAAGTGGTCGATCCTTCGGAGGGGGAAGATGTCCTTCGGACACACCTTGTTGAGATCGGTGAAGTCGACGCACATGCGCCACTTCCCATTGGCCTTCTTCACCAAGACGACGTTGGCGAGCCAATCCTGGTAGTCCACCAGCCTGATGAATTTGTCCTGGAGAAGCCGCTCCACTTCTTCGCCAGCTGCCCTCATCTTTTCTCCTCCGACGCTCCTTTTCTTCTGCCGGACCGGTCAGGATCCCGGGTCCGCATTCAGCTTGTGGTAGATCACCGCTGGGTCGATTCCTGGCGTGTCTGAGGGCGACCAGGCGAATACGTCCACGTTCTCTCGGAGGAGGCTGATGAGGGCCGCCCTCAGAGAGGCCGGGAGCTTCGTGCCAATGGAGACGGTCTTGCCCTCCTCGGCGGCCACCGGCACCGCCTCGACCTCTTCGACAGGAGTCAGCCGTTGGTCACAAAAGTCTTCCCTCTCATCCAGGAGGTCGACCGACAAGGCCTGCTCCGGACCCTTGTGCTTGGTCGACCCCACGTAGCAGCTCCTGGATAGCTTCTGGCTCCCCCACACAAACCACACCCCTCGCGGAGTTTGGAATTCCACCATCTGATGGAGTAGGCTGGGAAGCGCTTCAATGGCTGTCATGTAGGTTCGCGCTATGATCCCGTTGTATGCCGACACGATGTCGACGACAATGAATTGCGTCATGCGGGTGGCGACCCTTGTTTCCTCTCCAAGCGACACCGGTAAGGTGATCACCCCATAATGGGAACCGAATGGCCGGTGAAGCCAACGATGGGCCCCGTGCAAGGCCTCAGGTCTGACTGCTTCAACCCCATCTTCTCCACCGTTTACATAAACAAAATGTCGTAGGAGCTTCCCATGTCGATCAGGAGGCGGTTGATGATGGCCATCCAGATCTGAGCCTCGATGACGATGGCGTCGTCATATGGCAGCTCGACTCCTTCTAGATCTTCATCGGTGAAAGTAATGGGGGGTCGAGCCACCCTTCTCCGTTTCGCCTCACCGCCGAGGCCCGCTGTAACGGCCGGTATTTTCTAGGCGTATTTTTGTGTGTGCCCGTATTTTCGTTTGAACCATCCGGATGTTTTCGTGCGCGAGTTCTATGTTCATGCGTCGACGCAAGCACGTATCCGTTTTTCGTTTACCGTATCATCATTAACCGACTATCAATTTTAACTAATTACCTTAACTTAATTATCTCACTAATTACAAAATTGCTAATCACTTTAACTTTCACTAATTACTTCGTTTATTTTTAATAATCACCTTTTCGTAATTACTTAATTTCTTTAATTAAAAGTTAATTGCTGATTAACTTATTACCGGTGCCTGAAAATCAATTCCCTAAATTAACTAAGTTATCTTTACCCTAACCCTACATCATTTCTTCCCACCAAATTGTTGGTGAGATCCAACATGAAATTGAAGCCCCACCCACATCCAGCTCCTCCCCCATCAATTGTCTCCTCCACGGTTGTTATAACATTATCACCGTCATCAAGCTAGGAGCAACAACCTGCAAGTCTTCTCCTGCCCTGCAATTCCTCTTCTCCTGCAAACAAAACAAACCAGATACAACCCAAAACAAATAAACCAGCAATACAATTCCTCTTCCCTGCAATCTATCAACCCAAATCCCAAACATCAGTCCCAAAATCTGTTCACCATTCCAAATCCAGAAATCAAACCAAGTTCTTCCCAAATCTCCCGACTCCCCTCAAACAATACAGCCCAAATCCTCCATCAAACTTCATCAACCCATCAACCCACAAATTTCAGCAAACAAAATCAGAAACCCAATTACAAACCCAAACTGAAATTGAAAGCTCAGATTTGAAAACAACTCAGACTCTTACAAATTTCAGAAAATCAAACCCTCCACCATCTTTCTCCTTCCTCCTCCCTCTCCCCTTGGCCGACCCCCTCCCCCTGCTGCCGTACGCCGGCCAACGGCGCCGCCGACCTGCTGAAACGCCACGCCCCCACCCGAGAAGCTGCCCCGCGCGCCGGAGAGCCGCCCTCAGCCGCCTGGGCCGCCGTGCGCCGCCTGTGCCGACGCCCTGGACCGCCGGACGTCGCCACGAGCCGCCGGAGGGGCAGCCGCCTGAGCCGCCGGGATCCTCTCCCCTCGGTGCGTGCGTGAGTCCGAGCCCCATCCCCATGGCGTGAGTCTCTTACTGCGACTTTGAAATGAAATCAAAAAAAAGAAAAGAGATGAAGAATAGACAGTAGATGAGAATGAGGGATGGCCTGTGAAGGGTTATTAAAACCAAAGATAGAAAACCAAGGGACTTGTTGACTTGAAGAGAGAAAAGAGATAAGAGGACAGCCCTAATTAATAGATAAGAATAGATATATAATAAAGAGGAGACAGGTTGAGTAAAGGGAGAGAGAGAAGGGGGGAGTATATTTTTGTATGTGTAATAATGGTAGTATTATAGTTGGAGTAAGTGGGATTGTTAAATATAATGTTAACCATGTAATCTTACCTCATGTTAGCTATATAATTAGCTTAGGGTAAATTAGAATTAGCAGGGTGTTAGTGATAGGTTTAATAGGAACTAGTTAGTTTAATTTCAGCATGATAAATGACTATTAAATAATGCTAGGATAACAATATCAGAATATAATGAGGCGTATAATGTTAGGGTAACACAATACAGACATCACCCTAGCCAGAGAACCCAATAAAATTAGACGAACCCAATTTAGAGATTGACTTGATCTTTTGACTATCTCGCGTTATATCTAATCTGGTGATATGTTTGACCAAAACAGAGAACCGGGCATACCGTTACGTAGTACCCGTCAGGACGAACCCAACGGCACCAAAATCACCGGAAACAGGCAAGTATGCAATTTATAGTGAATTTGTGAATGTTAACGCTCTTTAGTTTTCTGCATGCAAAGTTCCATAACTCAGTTTACATGTCGTACTTGTTAAATCTCACACCCAGTACTTCTGTTAAATTGTTGTATAAAGATAACTGGTCTTGTTATTTAATTGCTGCATGCCTTGAAATAATTAACTTGAGACATCGTGAAATCGTGCGCCTCGAAGGCGAAATCGTGATCTTCGTGATGTCATGTGAGTTGACAAATTCGTGCTTGTAAATCGTGAATTAGGCTGGCTCGTGTTCCGGCACAAATCTTGGGTGGGGTAAGGGTTGAGCGGCTGCTAGGCGTATGAACGGGTACTCTCTTCAAGGGCACCACCCGTATGCGGTGGGTTAGCGCCAATCACGGTAAGCCCCCGTGAGAAGAACGACTCACTCATCACGTCCTAAAGGCGAGAACCCTATTATAGACATGACATGCTAACAATCGTGAAATGCTAACTTGAAACTTGCAAAGTGAAATTGTTATCTCGGTAAAATTGACATGCTTTACTTTACTTGTCAGATTGTTTAGAACTGCATGATAGGATGTACTTACTTTAAAATCAGCATGTTTAAACTTTCATTATTATCTCGTTTAATTTTTAATTGCCTCTTAAAATTCAGTGTAAATTGTATATCTTGCCTTGGGTTCTAACATCTACTTGCAGACCCTTGCTGACATACATTCATGTTTTTGGATGTATGTCAGATCCCGAGCTTTAGCACCAGGAGGACTAGTTGAGATAGCTGAATCAGTGGACCAAGGACTGTCAAACTAGAGAACCTTCATTGTAATTCACTCATTTGTTGTACGGGTCATAAGACCCTCTCTTTTCTATTCCTGCATCGTTGTAATTCCGTTGAGACATTTGAGATTGTAATAATGGTTTACTTATCTGTGTTGTTTTGAGTAATGCAAAGCAAGAACCTGCAGTTTTCACACAGACGCTTATTGTGTTAAGTCAAGGGGGAAAGAAAAGCAAAAGTACCTCCTCCTGACTTGCACAAGCGGGCCCGTTCGCGTCCTCGCTCCCAAGCCTAATGGGAAGCGGGGCGTGACAGGTTTTAGTGGTGGCCCATGCAGGTCTATGCTCATGCAAAATGCTCTAAAACAGCATGGATAATATTACAATCTTAACTCTCAAACAACACCTTCCTTAGAATCTTCTACCCCGATCAGATTCATTAGAACATCCTAGTCCTAAGATTCGTGATCCTTAGTCAACCAAATCAGTATATCCTTTATTTTTTTTATCACCCTTCATTTTTACATTCCACTTTATGACCTTAGGAATCCATCGTAGCCTTTGACTAATCATTTCCTACCGGTACCCGCATTTGATCACCCTACTCAAATCATTGCTCTCGATCCACGTGATCTTTCTGACGGCCAACTTTATCCTTCCAAATCATCCACATTACTATACCGATGCTACATTCGATATCCCTTTCATGAAATTTCTCGCCCAGCTTTATTTCCGTTTAAGAATCCTTAGTATATACCTAGATCTCATACGCTCCAGCTGACCTAAATTCATTCTTTGATTTTGAAACTTTATTCGATGTAACCTTTAGTTACTATCTCGCCAAGATTTTCTGACCTATAACATCCATACTCGTATATTTACCATACTATCTTCATATGATAAACTTCATTTTAAAACAACAACAACAGCAACAACATTACTTCTTATTCACTAATTCAAATATAGAAATTTATTTTCTTACGATGCTACTAACATATTTCAAAACAACCTATCATATATGTTTTTTTCCAAGATACTTTCTTTACCAAATCTATCTTCATTTGCATTCACAAAACAAGCGATGTTTCACTGTACTCCCTTGTATGTTACTCTTTTCATTCAATACTTAACTAATAGTATTCCATGTTTTAACTTATACCATTTACGTACTTCGTTATATTTTTTATATATATCTGTCATTCTCCTTAATTACTTAATTATTCATGACTGTTTTATGCTACCTAACCAACCTGACTCCCTATCCATGCCTCATCAGAAACCGTTCATCGCAATCTTGACCCGTTACATCTTTCAACTCTAAATCCTACACTATGTTTAGTTATCATTAGTGCTCGTCATTATTTATTACAACATTAGCAAGATTCGTTTTAAAATTACGTTATAGCCCTTTAAATATTCCCTACTATTTCATTTCATCATCAGCGGCGTTAATTCATGTTAATCGTCATATTGTTAGAGCATTAGATATAATTATTATTGTTATAGGGTTACGTTTTAGCTAGACATAATGTGAGATGATATAAGGGTAGTTGTGATTAGTTGATTATGAACACAATGAATTTAGATTATTCCATTTTATATGGCGATAATAGAATGATGTGTTCAAGACTTACAATCGGATAATACACATGCCTATCAGATTCGATTGAGTTTCTTTTTATGAGTAATACACGAGAGGACGAATACATTACAGATTTGAAATTCAGATTAGTAACAACTAAGAGTACCCATGAAGGTACATCATGATTCATGAAGACCATTAAAACGGGTAGAGTATTTGAAGTAACAAGACTTAATTATATAGGTATGATGATGAAGATATTAGAAATGATATGTTGTGTTGATGAGAATGGATAGTTATGTGGATTGATTGACATTGTTTAGAACAAGACATAATGAAAAATGGCAAGATGTGATTTGGTAGTTAGTTAATTATGATGAATAAATTTTTGAGTTGTCACGAGGAAGAATGTGTTGGGAGCGGGACAATTATTGATTGTAAATGGTGATGTATACTAGGCGTATTTGTAATTTTCATCATACATTAGTAATTGGTATGTCATCAATATATTGATTGCTTGATATAAAGATAAGATTGGAGTTGGAAGATGTTTCCATTGTAGTGTTGCAAGTTAGGTTATACAATGGACAATGTGATGATATATAATGGATAAGACCACTTAGGAGAATAAATAATTTTGGAGAATTTGGCTACAGAGGAACTATACATTAGAGATTTCATAGGAGATGCTATTGCTCTAATATCAATAACAAGTGAAGGGTGAAGAAATTTGCAAATGGTATTGGTCGAGGATACTTAGTATATTTTTTTTTCTCTTTAAAGGTTATTTGGTATAAAGTATTTATTATTTTGAGGCAAGAACCCTGAGTTAGAATTCGAACGATAAGGTCGGTACTGTAGTTAAGTGCTAGGATGTGGTTATGGTTATAGAGTGGTTCGGTGATGAGACGAGTAGTGATGATTTATATGAGGAATACTTGATTGAGATTACAGGTTTAGCGTGTATTATGTTAGAATATGGGAGTTGCAGTTGTAAGTATATATACACACACATTGTTATTCATCACTCATCCTCATCCATGCACATCTTCGGGATCCGTCCCTAGTCCCTTCTCTTGACCACTAACGATTAAGGCCATCGATGGTGCTTAGTCATCCGAACCTTTTTGGAACTCAATCTTATTCACATCACTTGTGTCTCTTCTTAACCAATTTCATTTCTTCACCTCGAAGTATTCAGGTCATAATTTACCTCGTAGAAATACAAGAGCGGTATTCATAATTGTTCCCTGCTCTTTAGTGGATAAGAATTCCGAGGACGGAATTTTTCTTAAGGTGGGTAGAGTGTAACGACCGGTATTTTCTAGGCGTATTTTTGTGTGTGCCCGTATTTTCGTTTGAACCATCCGGATGTTTTCGTGCGCGAGTTCTATGTTCATGCGTCGACGCAAGCACGTATCCGTTTTTCGTTTACCGTATCATCATTAACCGACTATCAATTTTAACTAATTACCTTAACTTAATTATCTCACTAATTACAAAATTGCTAATCACTTTAACTTTCACTAATTACTTCGTTTATTTTTAATAATCACCTTTTCGTAATTACTTAATTTCTTTAATTAAAAGTTAATTGCTGATTAACTTATTACCGGTGCCTGAAAATCAATTCCCTAAATTAACTAAGTTATCTTTACCCTAACCCTACATCATTTCTTCCCACCAAATTGTTGGTGAGATCCAACATGAAATTGAAGCCCCACCCACATCCAGCTCCTCCCCCATCAATTGTCTCCTCCACGGTTGTTATAACATTATCACCGTCATCAAGCTAGGAGCAACAACCTGCAAGTCTTCTCCTGCCCTGCAATTCCTCTTCTCCTGCAAACAAAACAAACCAGATACAACCCAAAACAAATAAACCAGCAATACAATTCCTCTTCCCTGCAATCTATCAACCCAAATCCCAAACATCAGTCCCAAAATCTGTTCACCATTCCAAATCCAGAAATCAAACCAAGTTCTTCCCAAATCTCCCGACTCCCCTCAAACAATACAGCCCAAATCCTCCATCAAACTTCATCAACCCATCAACCCACAAATTTCAGCAAACAAAATCAGAAACCCAATTACAAACCCAAACTGAAATTGAAAGCTCAGATTTGAAAACAACTCAGACTCTTACAAATTTCAGAAAATCAAACCCTCCACCATCTTTCTCCTTCCTCCTCCCTCTCCCCTTGGCCGACCCCCTCCCCCTGCTGCCGTACGCCGGCCAACGGCGCCGCCGACCTGCTGAAACGCCACGCCCCCACCCGAGAAGCTGCCCCGCGCGCCGGAGAGCCGCCCTCAGCCGCCTGGGCCGCCGTGCGCCGCCTGTGCCGACGCCCTGGACCGCCGGACGTCGCCACGAGCCGCCGGAGGGGCAGCCGCCTGAGCCGCCGGGATCCTCTCCCCTCGGTGCGTGCGTGAGTCCGAGCCCCATCCCCATGGCGTGAGTCTCTTACTGCGACTTTGAAATGAAATCAAAAAAAAGAAAAGAGATGAAGAATAGACAGTAGATGAGAATGAGGGATGGCCTGTGAAGGGTTATTAAAACCAAAGATAGAAAACCAAGGGACTTGTTGACTTGAAGAGAGAAAAGAGATAAGAGGACAGCCCTAATTAATAGATAAGAATAGATATATAATAAAGAGGAGACAGGTTGAGTAAAGGGAGAGAGAGAAGGGGGGAGTATATTTTTGTATGTGTAATAATGGTAGTATTATAGTTGGAGTAAGTGGGATTGTTAAATATAATGTTAACCATGTAATCTTACCTCATGTTAGCTATATAATTAGCTTAGGGTAAATTAGAATTAGCAGGGTGTTAGTGATAGGTTTAATAGGAACTAGTTAGTTTAATTTCAGCATGATAAATGACTATTAAATAATGCTAGGATAACAATATCAGAATATAATGAGGCGTATAATGTTAGGGTAACACAATACAGACATCACCCTAGCCAGAGAACCCAATAAAATTAGACGAACCCAATTTAGAGATTGACTTGATCTTTTGACTATCTCGCGTTATATCTAATCTGGTGATATGTTTGACCAAAACAGAGAACCGGGCATACCGTTACGTAGTACCCGTCAGGACGAACCCAACGGCACCAAAATCACCGGAAACAGGCAAGTATGCAATTTATAGTGAATTTGTGAATGTTAACGCTCTTTAGTTTTCTGCATGCAAAGTTCCATAACTCAGTTTACATGTCGTACTTGTTAAATCTCACACCCAGTACTTCTGTTAAATTGTTGTATAAAGATAACTGGTCTTGTTATTTAATTGCTGCATGCCTTGAAATAATTAACTTGAGACATCGTGAAATCGTGCGCCTCGAAGGCGAAATCGTGATCTTCGTGATGTCATGTGAGTTGACAAATTCGTGCTTGTAAATCGTGAATTAGGCTGGCTCGTGTTCCGGCACAAATCTTGGGTGGGGTAAGGGTTGAGCGGCTGCTAGGCGTATGAACGGGTACTCTCTTCAAGGGCACCACCCGTATGCGGTGGGTTAGCGCCAATCACGGTAAGCCCCCGTGAGAAGAACGACTCACTCATCACGTCCTAAAGGCGAGAACCCTATTATAGACATGACATGCTAACAATCGTGAAATGCTAACTTGAAACTTGCAAAGTGAAATTGTTATCTCGGTAAAATTGACATGCTTTACTTTACTTGTCAGATTGTTTAGAACTGCATGATAGGATGTACTTACTTTAAAATCAGCATGTTTAAACTTTCATTATTATCTCGTTTAATTTTTAATTGCCTCTTAAAATTCAGTGTAAATTGTATATCTTGCCTTGGGTTCTAACATCTACTTGCAGACCCTTGCTGACATACATTCATGTTTTTGGATGTATGTCAGATCCCGAGCTTTAGCACCAGGAGGACTAGTTGAGATAGCTGAATCAGTGGACCAAGGACTGTCAAACTAGAGAACCTTCATTGTAATTCACTCATTTGTTGTACGGGTCATAAGACCCTCTCTTTTCTATTCCTGCATCGTTGTAATTCCGTTGAGACATTTGAGATTGTAATAATGGTTTACTTATCTGTGTTGTTTTGAGTAATGCAAAGCAAGAACCTGCAGTTTTCACACAGACGCTTATTGTGTTAAGTCAAGGGGGAAAGAAAAGCAAAAGTACCTCCTCCTGACTTGCACAAGCGGGCCCGTTCGCGTCCTCGCTCCCAAGCCTAATGGGAAGCGGGGCGTGACACCCGCCGCCATCACCTGTCGAGCGTACGCTTTCTTGCCTGACGACTATGCTCCCCCCGAAGACGGTCCTCCGCATATCACGTCTATGCGCATGACCGCCCTAGGAGGGCGTGGCTCCTCCCGCACGTTGCCCGGTGGTGGGTCCGGCCTTCGCGCTCCTCGCGGGGCCCTCTCCTCCTAGATCAGCCTTCTGCCCTCCACGAAGCCTCCCAGGTGATCCGCCTGGATCAATCGCTTGATCTCCCTCTTGAGGGTGTAGCAATCGTCGGTATCATGACCGTGGTCCCGGTGATACCGACAATACTTCCGGAGATCTCACTTCGCCGGGTAGGACTTCATTTCCCTGGATGGGTCCGGTAGCAGTCCAGCCTCGTCGTCGCAGCCAACACCTCTATCATGGGGGCGTTGAGCTGTGTGTACTGGGCCCACATAGGTCCTTCCAGCCTCGGGATGCTCGGGTGGGCTCTCGGGTGGGAACGAACTCTCGTGCCGGGCCTTGGTGGTCTAGCGGGGGACACCCCGCGGGGTCACGCCTTGGTTGAGTCGGCTGGTCGCGGCCCCGGGGCCCGTCTTCTTGACTTGTCCTGGGATAGGGCCGAAGCTCGCCCTGGGACGACCTCGCCGGGGTGACTGGTTTCTTAATGCCGAGAGTTTCCTCGCTCAGCGAATATCTTTCCGCCTGAGCGATCAGTGCGTCGTAGTCGGCCGGTGGATCTCGGAGCAAGGATTTGTAGAGGCTCCGATTCAGCAGCCCCGTCTTGAAGGCTAGCATGATCACTTCATCGTCGCAGGCCACCGCCGCCCGCCTCTCATCCTGGAAGCAGTGCATGTATTTTCCAGTCGTCTCTCCTTCCCCTTGGACTATCGTGCTGAGGTAGTCCAAAGGCTTCTTCTGGGTACACCCAGCTCGGAACTCCTGGCAGAACTTGTGGGACAATTCGCCGAAGCTCCTGATTGATCTTTTGGGCAAGCCGTAGTACCACTCCAGCATCGTGTCCCGCAGGCTCTGTGAGAAAAGCCAGCACAGGAACACGTCATCCACATCTTGCGCCTCCATCGCTCCCCGGTATTGTTGTACGTGCGAGAGGGGGTCGCCTCTTCCGTTGTAGGTGGCCAGCTGGGGGGCCTTGAACCTTGCGGGTCTCGGAGCCGACATGATCCACCACACCAACGGCGTGGCCTCCTCAGGGTAGGCGGGACGCTCTGGCGTGCGCCCTCTCTGCCACTCTGGGGTTTGGCTTCGGTCCCGCCTCGGCTGCCGACGGTCATCATGCCCCAGGGAATAGCGAAGCGGTCACCGGGGAGGACTCCTTCCGCGTGTTGGGGATTCGACGGGCGGCGGGCTACGGTCATTCCAGTATCGCCGACCCACAACCGTCGCCTCCGGGATCTCTCTCCGCTCTTGATTCTCCCTTAGGTGCCTTTCGCGCTCTGCGACGAGGAAGCGGAGTTGTTGACGAACGGCTTCCTCGTCCGGACTATCTGGGGAGAGATGCCGACGGGGCGGACCTCGCCCCCCCCGAGTTAGGGACCTGGCGAGCGGCAGGCTGCGCTCGTTCATGTGTCATCGGCCCGTCGCCGACACCTCCGGGATCTCCCGGTTCTCCTCATTCTCCCTACGGAGCCTTTCGTGTTCCGCGATAATGAAGCGGAGCTAGCATTGGGCGGTCTCTTCGTCGAGGAGGGCTTGCCGATCGGCCTCTTCCGCTTCATCCAGATGCCTCTGTGCGGCCGCCTCTTCCTCCTGGCGCCTTCGCAGCCGCGCGATCTCCATTTCTTCCTCCAAGAGCTTTTGTTGGGCCGCTATCTCCTCGGCGAGCCCTTTGTCCCCCATTTCTTCCACGAACTAAGGGTGAAGATTTCGCCTCATGTTCGGGGGCTCAGAGGGGCCCGGGGGTGCCTCGAATTTGGCCGTTGTGAAGCCTGCCATCATCTTGGCGAAGGCCTCGAGGCTCTGCTGCCCTGCGTGGGCTGAGGCCTGGAGCGTCTCGACCTCCACCTGCGGGGGTGGATTAGTAGCAGGAGTCACGGGGTGAGAGTGCGATTCTTGATCCATGGGCTTGCCGTGGTAACGGTTTCGGTTGGTTGGTATGGGGTTTGACATGGGTGTGACCCTTCGTTTCCCACAGACGGCGCCAAGTGTTGTGGGATAGAACTCGCGTACAATGAATTTGTATTAAGGGGAACCAATGGCACGATGGTTATGCTAATGACGGGATTACGATAGGCTATTTAACAGGTGATTGGTGGGGTGATAAGGCTAAGCTTGTTGCAGAACGTATGATGTAATGGAGGGGCCGAACTGCCTAGATTGAGGGCGAGCACGACTGGTGACGACGAGATGACATGCGTAAGGAGCAACTTGTCAGAAAGGCCGAGTTGGGGTCCAACCCTTGGCCTCTCCGATGCCTAAGTCAGTAATAGGACTTAAAGCGGGGGCTAGGCACGCAGGTCGAACTGAAGGTGAATCGACCGTACGCGACGAGCTATGAGTGGAAGAACAAAGATATGGACGATCTTTGCTCTTGTGTGTGAGTAATAAGATTGAGAGTAAATTTGCCAACCCCTTCACCGTTGGAAGCGAAGGGGTATTTATACCGAACTGGAGGCGGTTAGGTGGGGCTGACCTGGCATGCTGACTCGGCGTGCTGAGCTGGCCATACTGTCAGCGGAAGCTTCGGACGAGGATGTCAGGAACAGGAGTGTCAGACACGCTTTTGTCAGACGGCGCAACGGCCAGGGGCGCTTTTGTCAGGTGCCTGGGCCGAAAGCATTAAGTGTCAGACGGCGCCGCGGCCAGGGGGTGCTTTGTCAGATGGTCGGGTGGCGTAAGTGTCAGTAGCGTCCTTGTACTAGGTTGTTTGTCGTGTCTGATGTGCCAAGGAACCGTTGGAGCGCCTCCCATGGGCGGGGGCCCGCGACGGGTCACCGGTCCGGCCCGGATTGAGGACAGGCGATCCGGACGTGCACTTTGCGTTCTGATCCTGGCGAACCGGGGGAGAACGGGTGTGCATCCCGCTGGGGTTGTGCTGGAGTGCGCCCCTATCAACGTCCAAGGCGGAGTGCGCCCTTCTCCTAGTCGTGGCGCTCTCCAGGATCGACAGGCGCCCTGCGGGCCTCTGAGGTTCGGGCGTGGAACGCCCTGTCATTGGGTCGGCCGCCCGTCAGGAGGAAGGGGCGAACCGGCTGGGTGTTACAGCGGTTTGGGAGGGAAAGTCGGACTATCACGATCTTCAGGTCGTAACACATATAGTTTAAACAAAGTACTCAACACGAACTTTTAGCCCGTTGTGCGCGTTTAGCAATTTGGTTCTACACTACCACATTTTCTATACGCGCACAACTGGCAAACCTTACACACCGCGCACAATGGGCAAAAGTGTTGCCCATTGTGCGAGCTTCGTAAGAGTTTAACATCATACACTAATTAATCAGTGCGCACAACGTGCCAAATTTTTGCCAGTTATGCGCGGTGATTAAAAATATATACCATTTTGAAAAATTACTCAACGCACCCTACGTGCAAAAATTTAGTCCGATGTGCGCGTTTAGCAATTTTGTTCTACAGCTACCTCATTTTCTATATGCTCACAACTTGCAAAACCTATGCCCACTGTGCGCGTTTATTGTCTTAAAAATTTGCTCATCAAGCCCCACAACAGGCAAAACCTCTCTTCTTTCAGCATCACTTTAAAACTGCTCAATTTTTCATCACTATTGGTTTCCACTTCATTTGCTTCACTATTTGCATGTATTAGTGTATCAGATATCGGTGTAACATAGATCTAATTTCAATCTATCAGATATCTAATATCAATCATATATGTCAACCTTCGACTTTGCTTCAATGTAGCATCCATGCAGCACACTGATACTAAAAACATACCACAATCATATTTGAATTGCAAAATGAATATAAAGAGACATAATGCCACATTTCGAATAACAGCATGATTCAGTATATAGCATGCCGATGGAGATACAAAATGTCATCAGTAGTCACATATAGCAAAATATGACATACATATATAACCTAACAATAGTATCCCCCAACTACACATATACTCCCAAAACACATGACAACCTATCATTTGCACTCTCTAAGAGAGCTCAACCATACATTTCTTGGATGGAGATATGCTCGTGGTACAGTACATGATGCCATCAAGCTGTTGGTGGAGGGGGTGGAAGAATATCGTTGGGCGTGGGCACGAGTGTGTCCAATTTCTCCTCGATATTTTTAACCATACCCTTCACCATATTGAGCTCGTTACGCATTGTCGTAACTTCACTCCAGACACCGGAGAGACTGAACTCATATTCTGTCATACGTTGAGTCAAATCATCACGCGACACTGATGAGGACGACGTATTAGATCGAGGACTCAGTCTGTCCTCGATACGACGGAGATAATACATGATCTGTTCATGATTACGACGAAGTCCAATGACATTAGCCTTGACTCTGGCTAGGTTGTCACAGAATGAAATCTGCTGCCCTCCCAAATGCATATAACCATGATCAGATAATCAACCCTAGCTCTGACGGCATCGGCGGGGGGTTTAGTAGCTAGAGAGTTCAAATGCACATGAGGCTCATCGTGAGCTGGAGGGTGCTCAGATAATGATGGGTCGACAGGCGGTTGAGGAGACAAAAGATTAATCGACAGATTGTGAGGAGATGATGGTGGCCGCGTCGATGACTCTGGTTGGTCTTCAACCGGATATGTATCTTTTCGATCTCTCCACATAGCTATAGAATCATCGAAGATGATCGTCGTCTTTCTAGCTCGTTTGCGGTTGCGGGTGACATGGTAAAACTCAAAACAAGATCGACAGGGATGCTCCATGCAGGAACGCTTCTATCCTATATGTCGATCTCTTTTCCAGCCATAAAACGGACTATAGACTGTTCACATTCAGGTCGGACCCTTAATCGGGTACGAGAGGGTTCACATTCTGTTCTGAGTAAAAATGTTGAAAGTAGATGAAAATTACTCGGCATGCACAACGGGCAAAAGATTTGCCCATTGTGCGTTCCGAGTAATTTTTATCCATATAAATAAAATTAATATCCGCGCACAATGTGCAAAATTTTGCACATTGTACGGTTTCAAAATTTGTATAGTTGTATGCATGGAGTAAAATTATACGTTGAAAATCAAAATTATTCAACGCGCACAACACCTCAATACATCAGCAGCTGAGATTTCTGGTTTTCCAAAAAGTCAATTTCAGTACTCTTCTTTTCCAAAAGGGACACGAACAGAGTAATTCGGTATGTGCGCTTAGCAGCTCCCTAAAGGAAATACAGGACGAACAAACTGTGTTACGGAAGCCGTGTCTCCCAAAGCCCTAGCAGATGACCCCAAAAACCCTCGTCAATGGAAATCGAGACAGAGATGGAAACAGAGATGGAACTGGAAACCCTAGACGCCAGCGCTCCATCAGCATCATCTGCCACCAAGCGATTCGGCATAAAGAACTCGATTCAGACCAATTTCGGTGACGACTACGTCTTCCAAATCGCCGCGAGGTAGCGCCCAATTCGATGCCAGCCCCTCTGAATTTGGCTTAATTATGAAGCCATTTGTGTTAAATTAGTGGTATTTCGGATTTGAAGCCAGGATGCTTCGACGTTGGCAGTGTCTTTATCGTCCAACGATATCAAATTGTACTCGCCGGTAACCGGGCAGTACTTCGGGGAGTGTAAAGGGCATCGCGGGATGATCCATGAGATCTCGTTTCCGATTCCATCTTCACCGAACGTGATTTGCTCTTGCTCTTCGGATGCCACTGTCAGAGCTTGGGACATTAGGACATTCAAGCAGGTATGAGAAAAATTGGATTTTGGCTAGATTATGCGGGCTTTCAAATACATAGGTGGCCCATGTAAAATACATTTTTGGCGCAGACTGTCAAGTTAATGGCTGTTCTTACATATTGATACGTTTTTAGTTTTCAAATATTCTAAGTGGCTATTATGACTGATTTCTGTTAGAATTTTCATATAGTCTATGACGTATCTTACTCCCTGAGCTGTTACCAATTGACTTTATAACTTTTTGTTGTGTTAATGCATCAAGCTTAGTGAGGCAAATGTATCAACTATTTAGACGGTTGGATCTTGTCAAGTCTTGATGTAATGAATGATGCTAAGTTAAGTTTGACTACAGTGAGTTGTTAAATAAACTATGCTTTAAACATTGAGTTAACCTGCATCTTAAAAATAGCACTGATTCAAAAATTTAGAAGGTCATGCTGATGTACATGTCAGAGTAACTGCATTCCCTCAATTTTAAGATGATAATATGCAGGTTAATGATTTACATAAGATGCAGAGCATAAGCTGCAAATATTTATATGATATGCTGAATTATATATAAGTTTGTTTAATATATATGAGTTTAGCTCATTAGGCGATTTCCATAAAATTATGTTAATGGTGTAATGGATTATATGGAAGCAGACCCATGCACCTCTTTTTTTTAAATAAATCCATTTAAAATTACAATACAATTAAATCTCTTCCGTTTAAGCAAACCAATAGGCTTTAAAGTTTTATATTCAGTGACTTTGTAGGATTGCAAGTGAAGAAGTTCAAACACACCAAATCCAACCACATCTAAGCTAGAAATGTTTACTATTCAGTGGCTCCCATGTCAAAAGTATTAAATGTCTTTTATTCCGTGCCCTGATGTGAATCTATATACTGATTTTTAAGATGGAACTGATGTGTAATTGTAGACTGATAGGCATGGTAAAAATTACGATATATATATACACTAGTCATAACCCGTGCCCGTGGGCACGGTTCACTTAAGATGTTCCCTGCGAAATCAATGTTCATCAAAAAATTATTTACATAGCCAAAATTTAGTAGAACTGCAAATTCGCGTAAAAATATTTGGCGGCACGAGTGTCCCGCAGGCGCCTTCGACATGAAACAACAAATTAGCATAGAACAACACATTCGATGTGAAACAACAAATTAGCGTAAAAACATTTAGCGAGCGTCTTCGGCGCGGAACAACAAATTAGCGTAGAATAACACATTCGGTGTAGAACAACAAATTAGCGTAAAAAAATTTAGCGTGCGCCTTCGACGCGGGCCCTTTCGGCGCGGGCCCCTTCGGGATGATTTGAATAGGCAACATATAATTCATTCATAATATAACTTTTCCTTATTTTTGTTATAAATATTGTAAATTAAATCACATAAATGCATGGCTGTTCAACTTTCAAGACCTTTTACATTCAAAGATATCGAATTTCACAAAATTAAATGAAGATTTTTTCTCCAAAAAGTTCCCCCCAAAAACAAAAGTTTTCACTCCCAAAATTTTCACAAACTTTCATCTCAACCGTTGATTTCCCAAGATTAAATCTCAAACGTGATTCTATCAATCTGTTTGTCCTAGTCAGCTTGTCCCAGTCAGCCCTAGTTTTCAAAAACAGTTATAAAATGAAATATAGATATATACATACATATACATACATATACCAGTCATAACCCGTGACCATAGGTCACGTGGTATGAGTATGCAAAATATTCATCGAAAAATTTCAACCCATTCAAATATATCCCTTAAAAAAATTTGCAGCCTCATTCACAATATTCCCCCCAACAAAATTTTTAACCACATTCAAACTAAAATTTAGTTCTCACGAATTTAGTCCACTATAAAATTTTGTTCCCCTCAAATTTAGTTTCCATCAAAATTTAAAATTTTAGTTACCTCAAAAATATAGTTCTCCTAAAACTTTAAATTAAAATTTAGTTATCTCTTAGAGAATTTAGTTCCCCCAAAATTTTTGGTTCCACTCAAAATTTAGTTCACTCAAGATTTAGTTTTCACCAAAATTTTAAGGGGGTTTCCTTCAAATTTTCACAAACTCTCATCCGAACCATTGCGATTTCAAGATTAAATCACAACCATCTTTCTACCAATCCTTTTGTTTTAGTCATCAATCCCATTCAAAAACACCTCTCAATTATATTATATATATATGTGCTGTCAGAATTCAGGCGTTGACATGCATGACAATTAAAAAATTGCGAAATTTTTCCGAGGATTGTTGTACACGTTCTAAAAACCAAAAACCCCAAATATGGGTGAACCCTATAGGCATTTGAGCCTCGATCCACCCGTTGTTCTGAAATCATTGAATTTGTAACATGTAGATCATGGGTCAATCCATGTTGGAATAACTTGATTTTTGGTGTGTTGAATATCCATTACGTGTAAAAGAAAACCCAAATTTTTTTTCAAATTTTTTTAAAAATAAAAACAGGCTGACAGATTTTCCTGCATTATTAGCACATATACTTGTTACTAGAAACATGCATAACCAAAGTTGTATTTGGCATAATCTGAACTTGTAGTTAACGGCAGGAATGGCAGATACAAGCAAATAGTACCCAACCTGGTTACTGGAATTGATGCTTAATTCGCAATAAGAAAGATATGCATTGTGGATGTGAAAAAATATACATAACAAAACCTTTGGTTGCTGTCATAGGTTGTCATGGAAATCAATTAGATTTGTTTGTAAGTAGTTGGCTGCAATAAAATGATATACTTTTCTTCGCTTTCTATCTTCATATCTTCCAGATCTTCTTTTCCATGTACCCTTTAAATCACCACTTTTTATGTATAAAACCCAACAATATTGTACGTTGGTGCAAACTACTAAGCAGTAGTCAGTTGACTTAAGTTAGTTTCTGCACTTAAATTTCCACCCTCCAATCATTTATTACTTAATTATTATGTGTTGTTAAGGAATAAATGCATTTCCTTTGCTGCTCTAGACTTCACTTACGTTTGAGATTCAATTGCCATACATGTTGTCGTGTACTTGAGTCATAAGCTTAAGATCAACGATGAATCTGTAAATTTTGAGGTGGAACACTTGGTTAGGGAGCGAAGTATAGCAAAATGTAAGAGAGCATGAACTCAAAAATAGAAAAGCAAACGTGTCTATGATCTATGTTATCTAATAGACTATTAATATTCAATAACTTATATGATTGTTGATGATATCCATGAAAATCTATAGGGGCATATATACAAAGGGACCAGTGATAACATATGACAGGGGAAATTTCCACATAGGAGTCCAAACGTTAACACTTGACTCATTATTAAATCAGTTGAACCGTTCATGTTGACTGAGATAAGTAAAAGGTCATTCGATTTCATATGTTAGCTCTTTCATTGGGTGGTTGGAAATTTTAACTTTTTTCCATAATATGGCTTTCTCCATCTTTTGATCACCTACAAAGAGTATGAGAGTATGAGATTCACATAATGCTTGATGAATTTAGGTTTTAGGAGACGGAGATCAAAATGAACATGCCGATCATCTAGTAAAAGTGTTAATGTTGACTTTTTAATGGTAATGACCCAACCATTCTATAGGATTATTGAGAATTTCCTACAATTTTCCTATAAATTTTCTAATTAGTTTCCCAATTTTTTTCTCTGCATCCTATTTTTTTCTTTTATCCTATCCTTGCTTTCTTGAAGAAACCCAAGAGCCCAGGCCCAACTCCCACTTTCCTTTCTATATCTTTCTCTTTTCTTATTTCTGCCATTCCATTGCTCAGCCATGACCCATTGCTATCCGCCCATTATCACCTTCATTTTCCCTCTCTTTTGGAGAAGCTCGCCAGTCAAAAAGCCCAACCCGGCCCACCTTTCCTTTCTACTTACTTTCCTCTCATAAATTAAAACACATCACATTACCCACAAACCCTCATCTCTCTTTTCTTTCGTTCGACATGGAACCGCCACCTTCTCTTCTCCCATTCGACAGAAACCCTAACCCCATCAGAACCGAACCGCATCCGCCCATCTCTCGCTACAGTTACGTTCGTATCCCACCACGATCCCTCCCACGAATTCTCCAAACGAACTCCTCCAATCTATATATCTTCTCTACCTTTTACTTCTTTGAGTTTTATGCGAAAAATTTAATCTCTCCTCTAAAATTTCTAAGTGGTTTCGATTTCTTCGAGTTTTAATGTTGTTTTCTTATGGAGATTGATCGGATCTTGCTGGGGCTTTCGGTTTTCTTGGATTTCTTTGGCATCGTCGGTGAACGGTAGACTCTATCTTCTCCAAGTTCTTGGTTTAATTCTTTATTTAATTTCTGAAATTGATTATGCAAATAGAGAAAGGTGTTGGGGGGTTTTGGGATTACAGGGGATGATGATTCACACAAAATAGTTAAAGAGACACTTCTCTTGATGAATTGGATTTTGGCACGTTATTGGGTTTCCGATGACCCTCGCCGCTGCCTTGAATGCACCCTTTGTTTTCCGGTCAAATTTGGTTGCTATAATCGCCAGAGGGTGGAAGGTTTCACCATGTGGTCTATATATATCAGGGTGTGCTGGGTTTTATTCGGTTGCTTGTTGGCTGGTTGTGACATGTATGCCCTTTTGTTGTTGTTTATTAATGTCGCTTTCGCTGGCCGTGACCTGTATGGTCTGTGCTGTTGCCCCTTGGGCTGGCCGAGACCTGTATGATGGTTTTGTTGTGGTTCTGTTGCTGACCGTGACTTGTATGATCCCTTGCTGTTATTTTGCTATCGTTCGGTTGTTGGCTGTGACTTGTATGTATGCCCCTTGCCCCTTTTGCAGTTGTTTGCTAATGCCCATTGGGCTGGCCATGACCTGTATGCCCCTTTTGAAGTTGTTTGTTGATGCCCTTTCGGCTGGCCGTGATCTGTAGGGTTCTTTGCTGTTGTTCCAATACATTGAGCTTGGTTTGGTTGATTCATTTTATGAACTGAGGCCTGTCGCATTCTGATCCTTAGGCTTGCTTGCTGTAGGCTCATGGCTTGAAGCAACCCTAGGAAGGTAAAACAGGAACGTTACATTATGGTGTCAACGTGAATCTCATCATGCTTGGATATTCCTATGTTTTCTTTCAGCAAAACTCTTTTCAACAGATTTTAAAATTTTTAATGTTTCATTTGTATGAATTTTTCTTGGTATGTCATGATTAGTAACCTTGTAAATTTAGCTCGTAAAGTGAACGTCTAGTATGATTGACATGTATGCCAAATAAAGAATTAAGTCATTGAAGAATTCTTAAACTACAAGATTAGGGCTATGCTACACAGTGGAATACATTGATCTTGTGGTTGATAACATTGCTTGAGCACAGAACATATACAGACATTAAGAACATGAAATACATAAATCTTGAGAATAGTTAGACGACTAGAAAATAATCACAACACATTGACATGACACCTGACATAGAACTAGAGATAGAACAACTTTACAACTTCACACATTGACTCACTAGGATTTGGAAAACTCAGAATAGATAGAGTGCTGAAGCAACTGGAGCCACCTTATCACAAATTACAGTTTCATAGAAGTTCTATCACAGTTTCTTGATTGAGTCACTTTCAGAGTTTCAAGTTTTGGAATCGGCACAGGGTCGCACTTCGTGGTCCTAGGTGGTCTTTGGGTTGCACACTGTTCTCTCCATTATGAGTCACAGCTTAAGGAGGTTTAGAAACTTTTAGTGACACTAGAAAATTTCATAATCAGATACTTTAGCTCAGTAGATTACTTTCCATGCTTTTGTTTAAACTTAACACATCATTGTACTGTTCTATGTGAGGTATATTGTTGCATGTTGGTCTTGTTTAGTGCCTAACTGAATGCTTGGGTACAAATCTTGTTGTCTCTGATATGTGACGATCAGAAATACATAGAGGCACCTGCGTACGAGGAGACGGGTTTTCCGGTTTAGAATGCCGAGTTTTGAGGGCCGGCTGGAAGTGAGTGTTATTTGTAATTTCTTTTTTCATGTATTTCGTTTCAGTAGAGAGAGATTGTACTTTGTTTCTTTGCATTTGAACTTTGTAAATCTTGTTATGAAGGTGATGGAATAAAATGAGTATCTTTATTCAATTATTTCCTACTCTCCTCTATATTATTTCCTGCTCTGCTCTATATTGTTTTCACTGGTACCTGCAAGACCTGTATTTATTTGTACAACTGTGACGACACCCGAACATGTGATGTTACATTAACCATTGTAAGATGATTTCCCCCCAATGCTATATGATAGCCATTGTTCTCTTATACAAATAAACAAGAGT
This sequence comes from Scilla litardierei, assembly GCA_030789695.1. NCBI lineage: Eukaryota > Viridiplantae > Streptophyta > Magnoliopsida > Asparagales > Asparagaceae > Scilla > Scilla litardierei. Next base: position 35,081 of record JAULAV010008037.1, on the reverse strand, counting down.
TTAACGACCTATATGCAAATTGTTACGCTCTGACACCGTAATATTAATAACATTGTTAAGGGCCAATAATAGTGGGTCACACTTCTCTTAAGCAAGAAAAATGAGAAACATATCCATTGTTTCATCAAATTTCAAGCGTCTTAACATGATAGAGTGCACCACATTAGACTTTATTTCTAGACATGTATGTATTAATAATATTATACTTGTTCAAAAACCGGTTTTTACATATGTCATCATTCACAAAATGTCCTACATGAATCTCATCATCTATCCTAAAACAAAATAATATGATAATCAAAGTATGATAACCAACTAATAAATGTTGGACTAACTACTCAAAAGCTACGCTTCTTTGGATCCACGATAAACTCTTAACTAAGAGATTCCCAAAGCAACTAGGTAGCACCTAGGCCATATAATTTGAAGAATGATGGGTGGGCTTAACGCTCCATAGTGAATGAAACAACACCATGGTTTAAATTTGAAAACATAACAATAATATGCTAAGTGTCAAAAGTACTTTATGTAAGCCAAATGAATGACATGCCAAGGAGTGATTCTTTTAATTAATGATGTTTATGAGGTGAAGCTAGGTAAGCCATACCTTAGTATCCTGGTTGATTTGGATCGTGCCACTATAAGCGCATGCCCTAGATTGCTTTTGTGAAGGCATGCGTTGAATAACACCCTCATGGAGGGATTACATTGGGAACTTAACATGGCTTGCTTAGTTTTAATCAAAGTTTTGAAAGGCTGTAAAGGCTTACGCCTTGAGGCGCGCCTCAGGGCGAGGCACACCCTCAGCGCCCTGAGGCGTGCCTCCGGAGGCGGCCACTCACTGGAAGCGCAAAAAGGCGTAAAAGGCGTTGCTCCTAAAGGCTTAAAAGGCGTAATAAATTCATGCTTACCAGTACTCTGCTTCCACTCCCACCATTGCTGCTCCTAGCGTCTTCTTCTTCTCCGGCCATTTTGCTCTTCTGTCGTTGCTCCAAGCTCCTTCTCCCTCACCCCTCGCTGCTCCCCTGCCCTAAGAGACAAAGGAGAAAGTGAACTGGCTGGAACTTTAGTGCTGAACCGTGGGAATAATTAGTTGTTGAGGGAGGGTATTTTTGTCCACTTCTTATCACGTGCCTCCACGTGCCCAGCATTTTTGACAGAATAATTGAAATGTGTATTACATTTAAACTTTCATGTAACTTACCCTATTTTATAATTATATGGTTATAAATTGTTACGCCTCACAACACGCAGAAGGCTTATGCCTTACGCCTTGAGGCTTACGCCTCGCCTCACGGACCTAAAAACGCCTCGCATCGCGTCTTCGTGTTTTAAAACTTTGGTTTTAATAAAGGTTTGAGGTCTCGGTTACGTTTTCGGTCTTTCAGAAATTTTAGTTTTCGGTTAGGTTTCGCCTGTTTCGGTTGTTTCGTTTTCGGTTTCATCCGTAGCTAACAATATTTGTAAATTAACTAATAAGATAATGACAAACTAATAAGATAATTAGTGACTAATTAGATAATTTCTAACTGAAAAGATAATTTATATCAATATTAGTTAAAATATGCTATTCACATTACACATTTTTGTAAATATACTATCTCATCCAGAAGTATATGGCAAACTTGTAAATAAAACGGAATATGTTTAGCATAATGTAGAATGTGAATTTCATATCCATATCCACTGCCACAGCTGCTAGGCATATACACATTTGGCTAAACATATTTTATTTATTTACAAGTTTGCCATAAAAATTTTAAAGACAGAGAAACTTGTAAATAAATGAACTATGTTCTGCAAATTGTGTAATGTGTGTAGCAGCCCACCCGCTTGAAACCGAGAAGCTTCCAGCTTTTAGGGCTCTTTCTCTCACTTCATTTGATGAAAAGGGGGTGCTCTCCCCCTTGACTCCTTTCAATTGACGACACATGCATGCTCTCTCCCCCTTCAATCGATCAAAAATCGGCTCTCTCCCCCTCGACTTTCAATCGACAACGCAGGCGGGTCCTCTCTCCCTTCAATTGACCGAAAAGGGGGTCTCTCCCCCTCAACTCCTTTCAATTGATGATGCAGGAGGAGACGACAAAGACGTCGGAGCTTTTCGACTCGATGATGACGCAAGCATGTGGGTTCTCTGACTCGATGGCGACGACGCGATTTCTTCGAGGTAAGAATTTTTTTGAGTTTAAAATTTTTGAATTTATCTGTGAATTTCGTATGTTTTTTGATTTTTTCAATTTTATTATGGATTTCGGCCGGAACGGCGCTGTTTCGTTCGAAACCAAGTTCACATCTAGGTTTCGGTTTTGGTTTCGTTTGCCTCTAATACCGAAACGATACGGCCGATATCAGTGGGTTTCGGTTGAAACCTACATCCATGGTTTTAATATGAACATGTATAACTAACTAGAAGCATGCATTATGCACAACACAATCTAATCATGCATATCGCATAATGAATATCCAACTATAGCCCATACATATGTACATTCAGATGTCTTTAACGAGAAAAACATAATAATGCTCAACAGAGCCCAGATCTGATATCAACAAGACATCTTTCATGAAAAGATCAAAATGCATGACGCATATAAACTTTGCAATTCTTAGCACATGAATCATCAGCTTGAAAAATATAATTTGCCGTGCATTAGCAAATAATAGTTAAATATGTTAACTATGGCACATGCATTCATCACTTACGCTCATCATCGAATTCTAAGTCCGGGCATGGTCCTGAGGAATGTTTCAACTCCTATTAAAAGCGCCTAAAGCAAAATAGTAATTTTCGTTCCAATTAGGAAGATTCTTAAACTCTCAGATATTTTACTTTTTAACGACTCTAAATCTATCCATTACACGTGTTTAATCCTAGCTATAATATTCAAATCATACTTAGAATGTATTCTAAATTTTAGAGATTATTATGGAATTCTTACAAATTTTATAGTCAGAAGGGTATTTTTTAATGAAAAAAATTTCAGAACTTCTGGGGGGCTTCATTGCAAATTTATAGAATCCTGTTTTGCTGAAAAACGACTATAGCTGTACATTATTAAATGTTCTAGTTTAATATGTAATTTTTGTTAAATATTCAATTTCTAGATCTATTTGTGATTTCTGGATTTAAAATTAAATTTGCCAAATTTCAAGGGAGACGTGCAAATTTCCCTATCTTCTTCTTCTTGCTATTGGCAGACCAAACCCATGCATGCTTGTGTTTTGCTTTTGCAGCCGCTATCCATGAAAACCCCTGATCGTGGGACAACGATGTGCGGGGTCAGCTGTCCCATCTTTGAAAATCAGGCAAAAATCCTCTCTTTTTCCAAAAACCCATGGATCTCCAATTTTTCGCATGAAATTAAAACACATCAAATGCACTTCTTTGATCTAGGCTAACTAAATTCTACTATAAAGTTAATCATGATGAAAATGATAAAATTTCAACACGCACCTTGATCTCAAGAGCTTTTCTTTTTCTTCTAGCTTTCTCCCCTCCTCTCGTCTTTCCCCATTTCTTCTTCTTTTCTCTCTGTGGCTGAGAATATGGTTGCTGAGGGAGGGAGGCTTTTTAAAGGCATTTTCTCCTCTCATGAGAGGAGACAGTGACATGCTACCTTCATGTGATAATGCCATCTCTCTCTCTTCTTGAAGTCTTTTCCAAGCAACACCGACTCAATTTCAAGCTTGCAGTTTGGGTTAAAATGAACATTGATTTGCAAGAAAATATTGCATACTTAAATACTTTGTTTTGAATCATGCATTTAAGAGTTGGGTTAGTACTCAAATTATCAATTCTCCTTATTATTCTTTCCTCCTTCCTTATCCTTACACACACACACACACAAGTCATAAACCGTGCCGTAAGGGCACAGTTCATTTAAGATATTTCACCCCTCAAAATCCTGGACCCCCAATTTTAAACGAACTACAATAATTATATTACAATAATTGTTATTTAGTTTCCCAAAAATTAGTACCCAAAAAATTTTAGTTTCCCCCTAAATTTAGTTCCTCGCCCCTCATAATCTTAGGTCACTTAATTTGAAACGAACAAAAAAAATTAAAATGTAATAATTGTTATTTACTTCCCTTAAAAATTTTTGTTCTAACAAAATTTAGTTCCCTCCAAATTAGTTTCTATTAAAATTTTTGGGTTTTCCCCAAAATTTTTGCAAACTATCATCTAAGCCATTGATTACTTAAAGTTCAATCAGAGATGTCTTTCTAGCCACTTCTTTGTCCTAGTCTGCAAACACATTCAAAAACATCCATCAATTGAACCAAAAAATTTACTTCCCCTCAAAATTTAGTCCTCCACGAGAATTTTAGTTCCACCCAAAAATTGTAGTTCCCTCCAGAAATAATTCTTCCCAAATTGGTCATGCTATCCAATGCTTAAGAAAGGCCAATATTGTTTACTGCTCCTAAAAATACATAAATTAATTAACAAACAGGCTGTACAATGGAATAAACATGAATCACATTTTATTTTAAACAAATAGGAATAAGGAAACCAACACAAAAAGGTATACTGGCTTGATTTCTTCATTTCTCAACCTGAAATCAAAACCCTAGTAGCTTTACCAATAAAATAGATACTAAGTTTTGTTGACAAACTTTTAGAAATTTTCATTTCAAAAGATAAAACCAGACACACATGTAGTTTTCATACATCTTACAAATACATCAAAACATCAAAGAGTTTTTGGCATATCAGAATGATCAAGAAACAAATAAGTACAACGGTTTTTCATGATGATCATTATAGTTTATTTGTAAGCTTTCCATTCGACAAATATTGTGTGGAATTGTAGCTATTGCCAATATAATTGTTCATATTTTGACTTGGGCTTCATCACAATCATCACAGTGCAGTGTGCAGATGAGCGCAGTAGTCGCTCATGCTACCAAGAACAGTCCTGCCTCGAATCATGGATATATTAGCATTGTGTCAAAATTAAGAAGAAACACTCAACGAATGCAAGACATGTAATTTATGTTTTTTCTTACTCTTTATTTAGAATGCGCGTGTCTCTCTCGCGCAATATTCCATCCTTTGAATCTGACTTTGAAATAAACTGCTATATAATCAAGCAAAACTCAATTGGGTTAAACCACTTGAGGTTAAAGCGCATGACCATGTATCTACATTGATCAAATTTTGTTACAAACAAATTTTTTTATTGAAAGCAATGTTATCAAAAACTCTTTATATACTCGCCCTTCAAAGCGGTACGATTTAAGAGTAATGAATAAACAGAGAAAAGTTTCAACCCTCTTAATTACTCCATATCTATGGCTGCTCACAACCCACACATCTGCGTGGTATTTCTCAGACATCTCACAGAGCACATTCCATTCCTGGGATCTCCTTCCACTATATCATAAATAACTTTAGTCACCTGCAAGAACAAAAAAAATGACAGCTTTGTACATAGAAAAGTTCACTACTCTACCAAACACTTGTACATGAAGTTGTGTCAACGACTCAAAATTCAGAAGAAAGCAATCAATGAATGCAAAAGGGGTAATTTAAGGTTTTTCTTATTCTCTCTGTTCACAATGTGTGTGTGTGTGTGACTTTGTGCGTCACAATGTTCCATCCTTTGAATGTGACTTTCACATAAATTGCCATTTAATCAAGCAAAACTCAATTAGGTTAAAGCGCATAACCGCGTATCTGCCTAGCTCGAATTTTGTTACACTCCAAATATTTTTACGGAAAGCAATGCTATCAAAAACCATGTATATACTTGCCTATCAAAGTGATATGATTTTAGAGTAATGAATACATAGAGAAAAGTTCCAAACCTCATACTCACTCCATATCCTTGGCTCCCACAACCAACACATCTGCGTGGTATTTTTCAGACATCTCACAGAGCACATTCCTTGGATCACCTTCCACTATATCATAAATAACATCAGTCACATGTGAGCACACACAAAAATGCCAGCTTTGTACATAGAAAAGTTCATTACTCTATCAAATACTTTACATGAACTTATGTCAAAATTCTGAAGAAAACACTCAATGAATTTAAAAGGGATAATTTATGTTTTTTCTTATTCTCTCTATTCACAATGTGTGTGTGTCTCAATGTTATATCCTTTGAATCTGACTTTGAAATAAGCTGTCATATAATCAAGCAAAACTCAATTGGGTTAAAGCCATTGAGGTTAAAGCGCATGCCCGTGTATCTACCTAGCTCAAATTTTGTTACAATCCAAATATTTTTTTAACTAAAAGCAATGTTATCAAAAACCATGGCTATACTTTCCCTTCAAAGCGGTACAATTTTAGAGTAATGAATAAAGTAAACAGAGAAAAGTTACAAACCTCTTAATTACTCCATATCCATGGCTGTCCATAACCAACACATCTGCGTGGTATTTGTCAGACATCTTACAGAGCACAGTCCTTCGATCGCCTTCTACTATATCATAAATAACATCAGTCACATGCAGCACACACAAAATGCCAGCTTTGAACATAGAAAAGTTCACTACTCTACCAACACTTTACATGATCTTGTGTCAAAATTTAGAAGAAAACACTCAGTGAATGCAAGACGGGTAATTTTTTTCCCGTGATTAGATGAGTTACATTTCAAGGTTTCATGATTAGATGATATGAGGCATAAATGATTAGATGAGGCAATCATGATACCATCCTAATTAGATGAGTTACATTTCAACATCTTAAAATTAGTCAAAACTATCTTTAGGCTAAACATCAGAAAACATACCACATCTAGCATGTAAAACCTTTCTGACTATAACATAGCATGCTGCATCCAATGTTTGGGAAATTTCACCTGACTACTCCTTGTCAGCTAAGATGTAGTTTTTGTTGCCTGGAATATAATGCTTAGAAATAGAACGATTAGACAGAAAAATTAATTATAAAAAGAAAGAGATTGAGAAAGAAAAAGAAGAAACCTTGGAGGCATTCATGTTAATTTGACTCCATTTCAAACAGCAAATTCAGGCTACATGAAATTGAAGGACGAAACCGTGATGCGATTCAACCGAGCAAAATCAAACACTTACCACCTTCAATTTCAAATTTTTTTAGAAAATTAGAAACACATCAAGACATTAGAGTGATTCCAACTAAATGGAAAAAAAACAGTGAAATGGCTTTTTTGTTGGCTTTGCTCAGAATCCATTGCTGAGAGAAGTGGATTCACGGAGAGAAGATGAAAAAATCGAAAAATTAGAAACATATCAAGACAACAATGGATTTTTTGTTGGCTTTGATCAGAATCCATCGAGAGGAGGAGCAGCAAATCTGAGGGAAGCAGAGAACTCCATTTCTAGTAACAGTTCAGCAGAAGCCCATCTCATTCTGGGTACATCTACCATCTGAATTAGATGAGTTACATTTCAACTTCTTAACATTAGTACAAACTACTTCTAGGCTAAACAACAAATATACACGATGTCTATCATCTGATTTTCGTACAACATGCTGCATCCAACGTTAGGCAAATTTCACCTAACTACAATTTTATTCCTACAGAGAATGTTTTGAAAATAGAAGCTTTGAAAACAAAAGCTCTTACAAAGAATATTATACAGATTCTACCAAATTCATTCCTACAAAGAATGTTATTCAAACAGAAGCTCCTACAGAGCCTTGGGCACCTTGTTCTATTCCGCCATTGCTCTGCCATTCTCTGTGGTTGATAACTGATCGCCATTGCTCCCCCATTGCTCCCCCATTGCTCTGCCATTGCTCTGCCAAGCTCCTACAAAGCCATTGCTCCGCCATTCAGGGGAAAGAGCCACTTTGTGCTCCAACATTCATTTTTAGAGTGCATCCTTCAGTAATATGAAGCTTTTTAATATGCATGGGAAACTAATCAGTCGAAAAACTTTATAGCAGAATTTGGCATCCATGTACACAGATAATAGAACTACATCCAGGCCAAACAAACAAACAAAATACAACCAACGAAAAAGAGCAGAAAAATTCAGCAGCCATTGCAAATCCCCCGCTAAAATCCATTGTCGATTCTCCAGACACGGTAGCATATAGCTTCCACTCCTCCATACAACTTAGTTTCAGAACCACCAACATTCATCAAGCTAGATTTTAATTTTGTTTTGAGGATCCATACTTAAACTGACAAAATACAGGATCTAATTAAATATCACCAGCTGATTTCTTCACTGCCTTCGTTCCCCTTAGATTCTCGGGTTTACTATTCGGCATAAAAACTAATTTTTATCATAATTTCGATCAAGGACATCGAATTATAAGTCAGCCACTGGACTAACACCTCGCCTATGGAATGCTACCTCATCTTGCCACATCAATTGGACTAACAACGCCTATCCCACATCTATATTGATTCATACCCTCACCTGCCGCAACCCCACCAGCAGCCCATGTAACATGAGGCTTCAAATGACCATCAGAATAGCCTACTCCACTCCCCGCCACTACTGCACTGCTCATTTGCGTCTAGTACCAGAGCAAGTAGAGAACTTCCAACATCCCTAAAAACCTAAATTTCACATTATTTATCTTCACTAAATCGCCGCCGAGAGCGAGGAGGGAATTTAGGGTTCCGACACGGAGATCCGGGACATTGAACTACAGAGAGTGCGAATAACATCTTAAAAACCTGTATATCTGATCAAAATCACTAAAATTTGCGAAAATTGAGTGGGTTGCTTACTCGATAGAGAGGAGTGTCGAAAGCTTGCTTGGAGACGGATTCTTGCAGGTGGCTCCACAGAGAGGACGAAGAGAACTTGAGCGGAAGGGCTACCTTGATGAAGAAAACTCGACGATCCATGGGTGGTTTTTCTTGATGAAGAGAACTCGAGCGAAGAGAAAAATTGCTGTGAATTTGGTCTGCATGGTTGGGGGGCCGGATGTCTGAGTTCCCCCAAACCTTTGTATCACACAACAAATATCAAAAGTTTAAGTTTTCCAACCAAATTCCCCCCCCCCTAAAATTCAAAAATCCCCCCAAAGTTTTCACAACACCTCATCTTAATCCTAGTCACTATGTTCTAGTCATCATCTTTGTCCCAGTCATCTTGTCCTAGCAGGACAAAATTCAAAAACATCCCTCAAATGTATAATAGATTTCCTTTTTTATATTTGAAACTGGATGCTAATGTAGTTTCCCCCCCTCTCCATGTGGGATACCCAATTCAATTGTGAAACCTCGGTGTCAGATATGTTGATGTACTTTGGATGTTAGATTTAAATGTTTATTGTCACTTGTTCTCTTTATTCTCGTAATGCATTGACATAGACCAACATCTTTTGCTCCTGTTGATCGATTTTATTTGTTGCTGGTTTTAAATTTCTGATTCCATGCAACGATCTAGGTTTCTTCACTAAAAGCTGGATCTTACCAAGAAATATTTAGCTTTTCCTTTGGTGGGACAAGTGGTAATCTTCTTGCTGCTGGATGTAATGCACAGGTAATTTAAATCGTTAAATTCTTTTGTAAGGGATATTGTGCATCAGTTGTGATCTGTAGTGCTGGTTTTGCAAAGCTGTATAACAGTTGCTATATTGGACATACTATAATTAGCCTTTGATCTGCTTTCTATTTGTTCTGCTGGAGTTTTCAGACTTACATGTGTCCTATGTGGTTCTTTGCTTATGATCTGTACGAAGAGAGGGCCTTTGTTGCATAACAAAAGTTATACGCTCATACAATCTAACCAACCTTTTGTACTTACAGCTTATGTATAGAGGGATCAAATTGTCCTATTTATGATCTGTATGAATAGAGGGCCTTTGTTGCATAACAAAGGTTCTAAGCTCATACAATCTAACCACCTTTTGCACTTACAGCTTATGTCTAGATGGATCAAATTGTCCTATTTATTCAGTATATAAAAAATGAAATGACATATTAATCATGCTTCACAGGGTTAAATCTTTAATGTGCATGTCAGTCACTTAATACATCATTCAGCACATTAATGTAACAATGTTTGTTAAGTTACTGGTTATTTCAAATACTTGAACGTGTGTAATAAAATTTTCTTATGTTAATTCTGCAAGAAAACTTATATGAATTGAGTTATGTTATCTACCTATGAAAACTTCTACTAAATGATGTCACTTGAAGAGAAATATCATAAACCATCACCTAGTATCACTTCTCTAATCTTTTTTGTTCAAATATCATGACTTATTGCATTGGTTTTCTATCTTCCATCTGTATATTTAAGTACCTAATTTTATTTTTATATGAAAGTTGGGGTTATCAATATCTTCTGTTCTTTTAGAATGATGATCACTCCAAAAGAGATCAGAAGCTCATTTTCTTTTGATAAATATGTGATTCTTTAAAAATCTATTTACAGTTGGTTATACCAAGCGTCTTCTGGTGTCAACTTATATTACTTGTTCATAGATTGGTTGTTTCCTGATTCAAGTTGTTGGCATAAAAGGTTTTTTTTTGCATCCATTGCAAAGTGGGATGTTTATATCCAGTGTTGCCAGCACACCCCATTTTCTTGAAAAAAAAATCATGATCAAACACTTCAGCATGACAAGATAATTGAATACTCATTTCCCACACGTCGGACACATCTTATGTAATGGACAAAGGGAAAGTATGGAATATTTGGAAACAGTGTAAAATAAGAAATAATCTAAAAAGTGAATGAACTAGATAAACAAAATTTGGAAACAATAAAAAGAAGAAGATAAGAAGCTTTGAATATTGGGTCACCCCATTAATGTTTAACTTCATGCTACATCAAATAAGCTTCAAGAAGTATATGTATTTAGATGGGGTGTAAAATAGCCATGTCTGGGAGGTGTTGGGCGTAAAATAGCATTTGTGTGTAAACGTGTATGAATTTAGCCATTAGGGTTCTTATCGTTTGTTTACGCGTACATGGGATCGTGTCGATTTGGTGTATTTATAGCGGAGGGTTGGTTGTGCCATGTCAACGGGAGTTATGAAGATCCCTGATCTCCAGTGCATAACCGATTCCTCAGATTGCGTTGTGAACGGATAAGGAAGGGTGCCCACAGACTTCCAAACTAAGCATGCCTGTTCGTTACGTGGTTGGATGAACCTGGATGGTTTCCTGCTCGTAACGACCTGGAGAGGGGATTGCCGAAGATTGCGCATGTCATTTATAAAAGCTGAGCTGTCAGGCGGTCAAATCCTTAAGATGAAGTAGCTGAAGGAGCAGAACTCGTGAATGTCTTCACTATGGAGCGTAGCTACCGAGGGAGTCGGTCTCGTGGCGGTCGTTCCTGTGGAGCATAGCTGCTAAGACAGTCGACCTCGCTGAGATCTTCCTTGTAGAGTTGTCGCTGCCTGAAGGAGCTGACCTCGTGGATGTCATGCTTGTAGAGATGAAGGGGTCGACCTTGCGGACCCAGTAGAAGTATGCTAGGGCCAGGTCAGGCTGGCGTCCCAAGTCAAGATCAGGTGGTCCCCGAGGGCGAGAATAGCTTGTGGCGGGTCTCATCTATCGAACTCGACTGGGCCCCATTACTGGCGTGCCCTAGTCAAAAATGTCATCTACATCCACTGAGAGGAGAATCCAGATCGAATCTCCTCCTTACTCCTTGGTGATCGCAGAACTAGGTTTAAACATGATAGATAATACACATGTGATGATATGATTGTAAAGATATACGAAAGAAAAATAAAATTATGTTTTGTAAAGATGACACTGTGCTAATACCAGATGAGAATGATCTATTCAGATGATCATCAAAGATCCAAGCCTACACATAACATGACAGTGCAAGATGCGAGCCTTGGATAAGGTGAAATGCATGCAAAATCAAATAATGAGGTGGATGTAACAAGACAAAAGGAAGTATATATCTAGATAGCTATTGAAACATGATGACCTAATAATAACATACTTAGATGAGAAAGAGAAATAGGAAGTTATCACTGAGTTAAAGGACATGCTTCCCATCCAGACTGAGGCTTGGTATTGCTTAACTTGAGCATGCTGGCCGGGACTGTAGTTGATGCCAATGATGTTGCTGATGCTGATGCTGGTCAAAGATACTACTGTTTCCTGCTATCCGGGGTTGTTGTGGTGCTGCTGGTTAGAGTCGCTGTGTTATTCTTTTCCATGCTGTATGGGTCGATGCTTGCTGTTAGGAGAAGCACATGGCTGCTGTCAATATAAGTGTGTTGTTCATGCTCGCCTGAAACTCCTCTGCTTGATCTTACGCTGTCTCATTCAAGTAACTTGTAGCCGAGTGTCACGCCCCGCTTCCCAAGTACGGAAGACGAGACGTGAGAAGGTCCGCTCAGACTTGGAGTTGTGAAGCTGCAGTCCGATAAGCGTCTGTGAATGATTCCGATAGCAGATTCTTGCAATGCGACGAAACAACAATAAATAAAAAGTAGACACAGAAATATCCACCAACAACATCCAACAAATATTCTAACATCACAGATAACAGTCACAAGAGTACATAGTCTGAACAAAAGGCCTAAGACATGTCCGAAACATGAAGCAGAGAGATAGGTGCTACGCACCGAAACCTAACAACTACTAAAACAGCAACAATTAAAAGAAGTCTCTAAGTAAGTCTAGGACTGGTCACCAGTTTCCTCAAACTCAGTCTCTGCAGGGATCTCGAACTCAACGTCTGCGTACTGCTCGTCCTATGTAACTAACACTGACTCGGAACTTGACATGTGACACCCAAGAGAAGAAGTCACATGCCAGCAAAAGTCTCCCAAAGGAAAACGGAGGACTTTTATGCAAGGTACAAATAAAAGTAAAGCGACTAGCAGTTCTAATATGATGAAATGGCATGACATTAAAAGTATGCAACAATTAAAATGACATGATGAAAACAAACATGCACATAGCAGAAACTACGAAAACACTATTTCACGATTCACGAATCACTAATTTATCACTTTGTGCATAGAGTTTCTGTCTTTTGGTTGAAGTGGCTGTACGGGCTCACTTCTACGCTCAAGCGACCGTTTAACTCTACCCCTCCACATGTATCGAGCGTTGGTTTCACCAACACACTGAGCTCGCTTCTGGATCACGAGTCAGGAAGTGTTTTTGGTTAGGCGTAGGGTTGTGCACACAAAGCAGGTGCCTAGCCTCAATAGTTAACAATTTTATTGTAACGTGTACTACACAATCAAGATGGCATTTCGATGCATGAATGACATGGCAAGTTGCAGATAAGAGTGCGTACAGTTAATAGAAAGTAAACGTGACATGGTAGCATGAAATGATAGCATGGTAAAGGTGTCGGATCTAGCTTCGTTGTCAAACTAGATCTAGTAAGGGCGTCTAGGCGACTATCATTTCATCGCCTAGTCTCTTTTACGCTAATACACAAAATTGGCCTAAACATGGCCTAAACAAACACTGGCAAGTATCACTTGCCTGTTTCCAGTGATATCTGTTGTCGTGGGTTCGTCTGGGAAGCGCGGACGGTATGTAACGACTGGTTCTCTGTTTTGATTAAACATATCTCTGAATTAGGTTCACTCCAACATATTAAATAATTCATTTTCATTAGGTCTTCTACCATAGGGGTGTTTATATCCTAATTGTTATATATATAGCAGTACTGTCCACATTGAGCTATGTTCATGCATTGAAAATGGTCACTGCTTCGTACTATTAGGGAACTGTTCATTAGTCTTTACACATTATTCCTTATAATGTGAAACTGCCTACTAACCTGATTATAAATATATCTCTGTACAAAAAGATGTGTACTGTCAGCATGAGACTAGTATCGCATGGAACTCACAACCTATTCAAAGTCCTTCTGTTTTATTGGTACGCATGGTGTGCCTAGGTTCAGGTTCAAAGCATAATGTAAAACTAATATATGTAGTCCCTTCATGCACTGAATATGCCAAGAAATGCAACTTACTTTAAAATGGCAGTACACTAGCATTTAATAGCAATTCCAATGCACTGCTAAACTAAGTGCCAACTAAATATAGTAACAAGTATATAACCAAAGGCAATGTCTATAACTCACAGTTCTAAGAGTTTGCCATTGCGATTTGTTGCAGGTGGGGGATGCGACCTCAGGTGCGACGGCAATGACGCGGACGGTGGCTGGTCTGGGCAGCCGTGTGGCGAGGGGCGGTGGCGTTGTAGTGGCGAGGGGAAATGTAGGAGGCTGCAACGAAGAGTGGAGTAGGGCTGCGAATGGTAGCGGCGTGGTGCAAGGTGGAGCTGGGCGTGTGTGGTGGTCGCGGGGAAAGGAGGCGAGGACGGATCGATTGCTGCCACGGCGAGGTGGCGGTCGCCGGAGGGTTTAGAGGGGAACAACGGCAGGCTTACAGGAGGGCTGAAGGAAGACACGCGTGGAGAACCAAGGAGGTAGGGGTTCGCATGTAGGGGTTCTCGCGAGGAAGAAGGCCTGAGGAGGAACGACGCTAGGGGTTAAAATGAGAAGAGGCCGAGCTCTCCGTTATCACGTGGGTTGCTTCTGTACGCTAGGAAAGAGGTAGGTTCGGGTTTTAAAATTGTTTTGTTTGGGTTTCTCATTGTTTTTTTTTGTTTTTGAAGAGAGAAAGGTAGCTGCTGTTTTTGTAGAGTAGGTTGTAGGGGGAAGATGAGGATGTGAGATAGAGGAATGGGGGTTGTTTGTTGACGTGGGATGATGGGGTTAGAAATGACATAGGGGAGTGAACGTGAGTCCCCGGGGTAGTTAAGATTTATATCATGGGTTAGTTACTAATAACTTAAGATTTGTTCCTATTTAAAAATGAAAAGAAAAACGGTAACAGAATAAGGAGTTTGTTATTAATATCATAACATTATTAATATCCCTAGTTAGTTAGGTTTTGTTAGTATTAACAGTTTTTGTTTGGATTTAGTTAAAAATTTAATGCATGTATTAAAAATGTACATCCCATTTTAAAAAATTCAAATTGTGTTATAAAGAAAATATTTTATAACTTAGTAATGTATTAAACAGATTGGGCCCTCGACGTCCAAAAATTACAAAGAAGATACCAGAGCGATCGCGCCTCCGAGAGGGTCGTGAAAACATGGTTCGGTCGCGTGTCTGAACTACAGAAAGCAGTAGTAAAAATCAAATACACAAAACGCACACGAAACACGGCTACACGCTAAACTACGTACGGTCGGAAAGTGACAGTTACATCCTACCCACCTAAAGAAAAGATTCCGTTCTCGAAATCTACATCAACTACGACTCCAAAAAATAAATGCTGGTAGCGCTCTCTCATCTCTTCTTCACGCTTCCAGGTGGATTCCCCAGGTGAACCCTGACGCCACTGTACTCTAACCAGGTCGACGGTCTTATTCCTCAACTGCTTCTGTCGTCGGTCCAGAATCTCAACGGGTTGCTGATCATAGGTTAAGTCCGATCGGACCGTGATCTCCGTGAAATCCACATCATGAGATGGATCACTGACGTATCGATGTAACTGAGATACGTGAAACACGTCGTGGACTCTCTCTAGTGATGGCGGCAACGCCAAGCGGTAAGCCACAGCTCCAACACGCTCCAGGATGTCAAAAGGTCCAATATACCTCAGACTCAGCTTGCCTCTCTTCCCAAATCGAATAACTCCTCAATTCGGAGAGATCTTGAGAAAGACATGGTCTCCAGGCTGAAACTCAAACGGTCGCCGTTTAGCATCTACCCAGTGCTTGAAACGGTCCTGAGCGATCTCAGCTTCTCCCTGATGTTTCTCACAACATCCACTGCCTCCACAATCATCTCCGGTCCTAACAGCTCCATGTCGCCAATGTCATCCCAGCTCAGTGGCGATCGACATTTCTTCCCATAAAGCGCGGCAAATGGCGCCATGCCAATGCTTGCCTGGTAGCTGTTATTATAGTCAAACTCCACATGATGAAGATGATCCTCCCAAGATCCCTTGAAGTCCAACATCCATGCTCTCAGCATGTCCTCTAAAATCTGAATCGTCCTCTCGGACTGGCCATCTGTCTGCGGGTGGTACGCGCTACTGAAACTCAGACTCGTACCCAGACTCTTCTGCAGACATGCCAAAACTGAGATGTGAATCTCGTGTCTCTGTCCGACACGGTACTCACGGGGACTCCGTGTAGTCGCACGATCTCCTGCACGATTCACGTTACATCACTATCTATACTAGGGAAAGGAAATAAAACAGAGAGTTAAAAAGAATTTACCTCCACGTATCTCTTTGCTAGCATTTTCGTCGACTGTCCTACTCGGAAAGGAATAAAGTGTGCAGATTTGGTCAATCGGTCAACGATTACACACATCACGTCATTCTGCTTCGGACTCCGAGGTAGTCCAGTCACGAAATCCATAGTGATGTGTTGCCACTTCCACTCCGTAATCGGAAGCAGTTGTAGCAACCCTGCCGTAGCTGATGCTCTGCCTTAACCTGCTGGCATACCAAACACTTGGCAACGCTCCGTGCCACACTCCGCTTCATGTCATGCCACAAGTAGTTCAGGCGTAGGTCCTTATACATCTTGGTGTCTCCAGGATGCACAGAATACGACGAGCTATGTGCCTCAACAAGTAACTCCTCTCTAACATCTCCAGCTGGCACACAAACTCTGGCTCCATACCTCAGCGAGCCATCCTCATGAATCAGAAAGTCAGTTCGCAGACCGGCTTCAACCTGCTCACGGATCCTCATCAGCTTCGGATCTCCAGCCTGACCTGCCTTGATCCAATCCACAATTGTCGACTGTATCTGCATACACATCAACGACGAAATCTCTCCAGGAAACACAATCTCAATGCCTGACTCACAGAAATCCTACTGCAACCTCCACTGCGAAGTCAACATCGTAACCGTTGGAAGTCTGCTCAACGCATCAGGAACCACATTCACATTGCCAGGGTGATACTGCAAGTCGATCTCATAATTCGCCATGAGCTCCAACCATCGACGCTGTCGCACGTTAAGCTCCTTCTGCGTAAAGATATATTTCAAGCTTTTGTGATCAGTGAAAATCTTCACCTTCTCACTCAGCAAGAAATGCCTCCAAATCTTGAGCGCAAATACGACTGCAGCAAACTCCAAATCGTGAGTCGGATAGTTCTTCTCATGAGCCTTAAGCTGTCGAGAAGCATATGCGACCACATGTCCATGCTGATGCAAAACAATCCGAGACCCTTGCCAGAAGCATCACAAAAGATCTCGAAACCTCCACTCCGATCAGGCATAGCTAGAACAGGCGCAGACGTCAACCTCTCCTTCAGAATAGAAAAGGCCTCCTCACAAGCATCAGACCAAACGAACGGTATATCCTTCCTCGTCAGTCTAGTCATCAGCTCTGCAATCCGAGAGAAATCCTTGATGAAACGCCGATAATATCCGGCTAGCCCAAGAAAACTCCTGATCTCAGACGCTGTCTGCGGAGTCGGCCACTCTCTGATAGCCTTGATCTTCTCCGGATCCACGGCTATGCCATCTCCTGACACTACATGTCCAAGAAAGGCAACTCTATTCAGCCAGAACTCGCACTTGGAATACTTCGCATACAAACGATGCTTACTAAAATCTCCAAAACTGTCCTCAAGTGCTCAGCATGCTCCTCTTCCGACTTCGAATAGATCAAGATGTCGTCAATAAAGATAACACCGAACTTATCTAAGAAGTCATATAATATCAGGTTCATCAGATTCATGAAAACTGCGGGTGCGTTGGTCACAACGAAAGGCATGACCACGAACTCGTAATGTCCATACTTCGTTTTGAACGCTGTCTTCTGCACATCTTCCTTCTTCACCCTCAACTGGTGATATCCGCTCCTGAGATCCAGTGTAGAGAAAACCCTATCCTCCAAGCTGATCAAAAATGTCGTCTGTCTGCGGCAACAGATACTTGTTCTTGATGGTGACAACATTCAACTCTCTGTAGTCCACGCACATCCGATGCGAACCATCCTTCTTCTTCACCAGGAGAACAGGTGCTCCCCACGGAGACACACTCGGATGGATATAACCCTTCTGCAAAAGCTCCTCCAACTGTCTACGCAGCTCCTCCAACTTTGCGGAGCCATACGATATGGTGCTTTCGAAATAGGCTGCGCTTCCGGAATAAGATCAATCGAGAACTCAAGAGCTCGATCGGGCGGCAGTCCTGACAACTCCTCGGGGAAGACATCATCGAAATCTCTCACCACAGCTAGTCTACTCACCTCCATCTGCATAGCCACAAGCTCCACCACACGCTTGGCCCGAAACCTGACAGTCCCAAGCAAACTGCTACTGCTACTGAACTCGAAGGTCGGATAACCAGGAATCTCAAATACTACCTTCTTTCGTCGGCAGTCGATCGCAGCGAAGAAGCAACTAAGCCAATCCATCCTGAGAACGACATCATAATTGGTAATGTCGTGGATGATAAAATCGGCGTAAAGCTCGAGTCCACAGACAACCAGGGGACAAGATTGACAACAAGGGATATCAAGATCACATCATTCCCCGTAGCGATATCCCAACTCTCGGAAAGAGGGGAAGTCGACAGAGAATGCTTGTCCACAAAACTTCGAGATACGATGCACATAGATGCACCTGAGTCGTAGAGAACCCGAGCGGGACAAGCACAAACAAGAACAACCCCTAACAAACAAACTAGCAATCAAAACATATTCTAGCAAACAAGGTCTAATCTAACATGCAAGTTCAACTAATGAAAAGTAAAGACTAGTCTAAGGGTTACCTGCAATAACTCCATCCTCAGCTTCCACCTCTACTGCAGTCATCGTGAAAGCTTGCCTCTTAGGCTGAACGGCCTGCTGGAATGCCTGCTTCTGGGGAATGAGAGGTGCTCCACGTCCAGCTGCTACAGGAGCTCTCTGCCGCTGAACTCCGACTGGCGCCTTCCACGGCTGCTTAGCACTCGGGCAATCCTTCAAAGTATGCGAAGCGTCGCCACAAACTAAGCACTGGCCCAGAAGCCTCTGCACTGATCCTTCACATGACCTGTCTTGCCACAATGATTGCACGTCTTCAGACTAGGCCCACCTGGGCTCTTAAATTGCACGGACTGATAGGCCTCATCACTGGCCTAACCGCGGCGCTGGCCTGCTCCATAGACCTCTTCCCTGCACCTGAATACTGTCCTCTCCTCTGATTGGCAATCAGCTCCTGCCTCTTGGCAGCTATCAGTAACTTCTGGTAAGAGTCTAAGTCTGAAGAGGACATCAGACTCTGCAGCTCCAAGGATAAACCCTGCAAGAATCTCTGAGCTCGATCTTTAGCGGTCTGAACTAAATTTGGCGCAAAGCGGCCCAGTCTGGTGAACTCTTGGTGGGACTGATCCACCGTCAGATTCCCCTGCTTCAGATTGATAAACTGCTCCATCAGCTCCCTTCTGGCAGCTCGAGGGAAATACTACTCATCAAACCTCGCCTTGAAAGGGGCCCAAGGGATAGGCCTCGCCAGCTTCTGCTCTTCTGACTCCCACCAACTGTGTGCATTGTCCTTCAGTTGCTTCTTTACCAAGTCAACCCATCCAGCCGGGTTAACCTTCGAGAGAAGCAGATGGTCCTCAGTGTTCTTCATCCATTCATCCGCAGCCAAGGGTCCTTCTGACCCAGTGAAGTAGGTCGGGCCCAGCTCCTGAAACTGCTTCGCTCCTGGCTCGAAGCGAGGGGCATTCTGAAGCATGCCCTGCTACACGTGCATCATCTGCTGCATCATCCTCATCATCTCAGCCGTGGTGGGTTCTCTATCGGAATCCTCACCGTGTCCTGCTCCACCACCAGCTCCAGATCCACTACCAGCTCGGGCGATGCGTCTTCTCGCCATCTAAGACAAGGAAACGTTCAGATTAGACTCAATTCGTGACTTGAATGTTCCGAATATTTAAATGGATGTTATCATTATTGTTGTTCTGAAATTTCGCAGATGTAAAGAGGACCTGCATGGGCCACCACTAAAACCTGTCACGCCTCGCTTCCCAAGTACGGAAGGCGAGACGTGAGAAGGTCTGCTCGGACTTGGAGCTGTGAAGCTGCAGTCCGATAAGCGTCTGTGAATGATTCCGATAGCAGATTCTTGCAATGTGACAAAACAACAATAAATAAAAAGCAGACATAGAAATATCCACCAACAACATCCAACAAGTATTCTAACATCACAGATAACAGTCACAAGAGTATATAGTCTGAACAAAAGGCCTAAGACATGACCGAAACATAAAGCGGAGAGATAGGTGCTACGCACCGAAACCTAATAGTAACTACTAAAACAACAACAATTAAAAGAAGTCTCTAAGTGAGTCTAGGACTGGTCACCAGTGTCCTCAAACTCAGCCTCTGCAGGGATCTCGAACTCAACGTCTGCGTACTGCTTGTCCTCTGCAACTAACTCTGACTCGGGACCTGACATGTGGCACCCAAGAGAAGAATGTCAGCAAAAGTCTCCCAAAGGAAAACGGAGGACTTTTGTGCAAAATACAAATAAAAGTAAAGCGACTAGCAGTTCTAATATGATGAAATGGCATGACATTAAAAGTATGCAACAATTAAAATGACACGATGAAAACAAACATGCACATCGTAGCAGAAACTACGAAACACTATTTCACGATTCACGAATCACTAATTTATCACTTTGTGCACAGAGTTTCCGTCTTTTGGCTGAAGTGGCTGTATGGGCTCACTTCTACGCTCAAGCGACCGTTTAACTCTACCCCTCCACGTGCATCGAGCGTTGGTTTCACCAACACACTGAGCTCGCTTCTGGATCACGAGCCAGGAAGTGTTTTTGGTTAGGCGTAGGGTTGTGTCCGCAAAGCAGGTGCCTAGCCTCAATAGTTAACAATTTTACTGTAGCGTGTGCTACACAATCAAGATGGCATTTCGATGCATGAATGACATGGTAAGTTGCAGATAAGAGTGCGTACAGTTAATAGAAAATAAACGTGACATGGTAGCATGAAATGATAGCATGGTAAAGGTGTCAGATCTAGCTTCGTTGTCAAGCTAGATCTAGTAAGGGCGTCTAGGCGACTATCATTTTATCGCCTAGTCTCTTTTATGCTAATACACAAAATTGGCCTAAACGTGGCCTAAACAAACACTGGCAAGTATCACTTGCCTGTTTTCGGTGATATCGGTTGTCGTGGGTTCGTTTGGGAAGCGCGGACGGTATGGAATGACTGGTTCTCTGTTTTGATTAAACATATCTCTGAATTAGGTTCACTCCAACATATTAAATAATTCATTTTCATTAGGTCTTCTACCAGAGGGGTGTTTATATCTTAACTGTTATATATATATAGCAGTACTGTTCACATTGAGATATCATGCATTGAAAATGGTCACTGTTTCGTACTATTAGGGTACTGTTCATTAGTCTTTACACGTTATTCCTTATAATGTGAAACTGCCTACTAACCTGATTATAAATATATCTCTGTACAAAAAGATGTGTACTGCCAGCATGAGACTAGTATCGCATGGAACTCACAGCCTATTCAAAGTCCTTCTGTTTTATTGGTACGCATGGTGTGCCTAGGTTCAGGTTCAAAGCATAATGTAAAACTAATATATGTAGTCCCTTCATGCACTGAATATGCCAAGAAATGCAACTTACTTTAAAATTGCAGTACACTAGCATTTAATAGCAATTCCAATGCACTGCTAAACTAAGTGCCAACTAAATATAGTGACAAGTATATAACCAAAGGCAATGTCTATAACTCACGGTTCTAAGAGTTTGCCGTTGCGATTTGTTGCAGGTGGGGGATGCGACCTCAGGTGCGACGGCAACGACGCGGACGGTGGCTGGTCTGGGCAGCCGTGTGGCGAGGGGCGGCGGTGTTGTAGTGGCGAGGGGAAATGTAGGCGGCGGCAACAAAGAGTGGAGTAGGGCTGCGAACGGCTACGGCGTGGTGCGAGGCGGAGCTGGGCGTGCGTGGTGGTCGCAGGGAAAGGAGGCGAGGACGGATCGGTTGCTGCCACGGCGAGGCGGCGGTCGCCGGAGGGTTTAGAGGGGAACAACAGCAGGCTTAGAGAGGGCCGGAGGAAGACACGCGTGGAGAACCAAGGAGGTGAGGGGTTCGCGCGTAGGGGTTCGTGCGAGGAAGAAGGCCTGAGGAGGAACGTAGGGGTTAAAATGAGAAGAGATCGAGCTCTCCGTTATCACGTGGGTTGCTTTTGTACGCTGGGAAAGAGGTAGGCTCGGGTTTTAAAATTGTTTTGTTTGGGTTTCTCATTGTTTTTTTGTTTTTGAAGAGAGAAAGGTACATGCTGTTTTTGTAGAGTAGGTTGTAGGGGGAAGATGAGGATGTGAGAGAGGAATGGGGGTTGTTTGTTGACGTCAGATGATGGGTTTAGAAATGACGTGGGGGAGTGAACGTGAGTCCCTGGGGTAGTTAAGATTTATATCATGGGTTAGTTACTAATAACTTAAGATTTGTTCCTATTTGAAAAAAAAGAAAAACGGTAACAGAATAAGGAGTTTGTTATTAATATCATAACATTATTAATATCCTTAGTTAGGTTTTGTTAGTATTAACAGTTTTTGTTTGGATTTAGTTAAAAATTTAAGGCATGGATTTAAAACGTACATCCCATTTTAAAAATTCAATTTTTTATAAAGAAAATATTTTATAACCTAGTAATGTATTAAGCAGATTGGGCCCTCGACGTCCAAAAATTACAAAGAAGATACCAGGGTGATCACGTCTCCGAGAGGGTCGTGAAAACAGGGTTCGGTCGCGTGTCTGAACTATGGAAAGCAGTAGTAAAAATCAAATACACAAAACGCACACGAAACACGGCTACGCGCTAAACTACGTACGGTCGGAAAGTGACCGTTACATCGAGTGTATTTCTCGCGGCCTTTATATAAGAGCAAAAACTTGGGCCCAAGAGAAATTTTGGTAAGACCAATTAACCAAAATGTGTTCAAATCTGAACTGGTTCTTATCAGTTCACTTAGATTTTGAGAATTAGTCTAGGTATGATCAATAAAATGACACCTGAACCAAACTTTAGAGTGGGCTGGGTGTTACCATTGGTTTCTTTGTATAAAATTTGGATCATCACGAGAACGGAATATGAGTTTTATTGCATGAATTTGGATTCCTAACACAAACAATCTAATGATCATTTGAAGATTGATAAATGATTAGGCTAAAGATGAAGTTATTTCTTCCTGATAGATTATACTTGTTAAAGGATCACATCTCTTCAAGTTCAAAAGCTAACTTGGAGTGCCGTGCATGATTAGTGTAATCCAAAAATCGGACTAGTTTGAAGAGTTATTAAGATGGATTATGATAAGACATGGATGAGATTTAATAAGGCTGTAAATAAGGAGACATTTAGGATCATAAAAATTTACTTCACTCAACATCTTTAAACTTTAAAGACATGGGATAAATTCAAATTGATCTAAAGGTGAGATTAGTTACACCTTTCATTTTTCTTGCACTATTTTGTTGTTGGAATTGGCAAATTGCCCTTGTACCCATCACCATCGTTAATAAAATAAATGCACAAATGTATGAAAATGAATACATGAAAAATCATGAGATGTTCCGAATTGTTGCAATCCTACGAAAGCATAGAAAAATAAGATAATGCTAAATGTGATGCCCATTGTGTGACATCAGAATACTCAAAAATGGATAGCGAAAACATACACCTGCATTCCTATATCCTATTTTTAACCTTTGTCATGCAGGGCTTTGAATTGTTGCAATCCTACCAAAGCATATGAAAATAAGATAATGCTACACGTGACGCCCACTTTGTGACCTCGAAGGGTTTTAAAAAGGGATAGAAATAACACCCATATAACAATATTCCCTGCAGATCAAGGAGGAGATAAATAAAGAATTAAATGTTTTTTGGAGCCCCAAGTAAAGGTGATATATCCTAATTTTTAAACTTGACACTCGGTATTTGACACCCATGTCATTTGTTCAGATCGTCTTGAAAGTGTTAGGAAACAAGGATTAAGCGACCGAATAATCCCATGCTACCTCTGGCCTCTTCAAATATTAATTAAAAGGTGGGATTCTACAGTTAGATTACATAATCCGGTTATTTGGGTTATTCTCCTACATAGCCCGATTACGGAGGTGCCTAATCCCACCAATTTTGGGTCGGGTTTATTAAAATAAAATTAAATAAAAAACCAAAATCGGACACAAATCTCTCATCTTAGAGGTTCTAAATCTGAATTCTAATCTTTAGCACTTCTCTTTCGTCTCTCTTGCCCTCTATCTCTCTTGTTTTTCCACTCTTTCTCTCTTTCTCTATTTCCCCTTTTCTCGCACATTGCTTTTTCTTCCTCTCTAGTGGAATTCGATGGCAAGAGCTAGAACAAAAAGATGGGTTCTACTTTTAGTTTTGTTAATATTACATGTGTACGCATTATTATATTCATAGTCCAGTAATGTTGTGTATTAATTATGTTATTATTCGATTGAATTAATCGCATGCATTCACAATATAGTAGGTTTAATCAATATTTAGAGCTTTATAAGATTTTTTTTGATTTTCTTGTATTTTTAGGAATTTTTTGACATTTAATCTGTAGGTTTATATATCTTCTATAAATATATGTATATGAGAATACTATGTATCATATGACATATATGCAAAGGCCTTATATGCGGTTTCGAAAACTCTATCTTATCTATTTTTTCGGACGATCGGAACTGATCATTTCGATCTTCATATTCTAAAACTTCAAAACACCGAATATTTGGTTCAACCTTAAGTGGTTTTACTCGTTCTTCCATCCGTCGCAAAATTTTCCATTCTTGTAGAACCGTTAAATTTATGATGGATGGATGAACTAGCAAAAACACTTTAGGTTCACCTGAAATTTGGTGTTGTCGAATATGCCGATCAAATTAACGACACTTTAGGTTCACCTGAAATTTGGTGTTTTTGAATATGTAGATTAAAATGAACGGGTTCAGTTGTCCGAAACACTATAGGATGGTGGAGTTTTAGAGGCCGTAAATCCGGCTTAGCCCCATATGTCATATGATACACATTATTCTCGTATGTATATATCATATATTGATAATATATATATTAAAACAATTATTTTCGCATAATCCATATTATCTGCTTATGCAGCATGTAAACCATTTATGCGATATTACTTCTCGAATCAAACACATGACGAATCCACGTTTTACAATGTTGTACTTATCAAACAGTTTAGGTTATTTGACATGTGAGGAGCATTATAGACAATAAAGTTAGTGCCAATGGGAGCTTATTGCTTCTCTAAACATGGGACCAATTTTACGAACACAAATCCATTGATACATTCGTAAATACGTACTTGCATACATATATATCTGCATCCCATATCTTACTGTTCAAACTTTGGAATGCCGGGCACTTTAAGACACTCGGTACTTGACACCAATGTCCATTGTCCAGTTCTTCCAGGTTAGCACTGCTTAAATCTCTCCAAGCTCAAAGAGAACCTTGTACTTCTGCATTGAAGTCTGGAAAGTCGCATTCAGTTTTCCTTTCTTCATGTTTTAAATTTTGTAAATTTGGCAATTTTAGTTTGGTCAGGTTTTTTGGCATATAAAATTAAATATAACAAAAGTAACGGATCATAATTTGTATAAGATGTAACATATTATCATGCCTTTTTAATTGAAGTCAATAGACCATATAATGGATGCAATCTTGATGTTATGGCCTGGACATTGTTCGAATGGACACTACTACTAGGAATTTAAGAAGAAGTTTGGTGGGGTGCCTTTGGTTCTACATTTTCCTTCAGTCCTTCAATCTTGTTTTAGTTTTAACAATCATTACCGGTGCTCATACATTGACCATTTTTTGGGAATATGCTATGTTGTTGCTGGATGCTCTTTTCAATTAATTGCTTATGCTGGTACTTGCTTACATCCAATTTTGGACGCTTTTGGTGGCTGAATTGTCCGTACAGTATTCAAATTGACGCTGTTCTTGATAGACAAACAGACAGACACATGTAAACACATGCTGAACACAAGCAGATTAAAACCTTAAACCGTAGCCTGAGAGCATAGGTTGCCTCTTTTGAGGAGCTTCCTTTCATGATTTTGTGTAATCTTTTAAATTGCAGAAATGTTAATTGATTTTGGCAAATACACCATTTTACTGGACATAACAGATTTATATATATTGACTTGCTAATCAACTTGTACATGTTTTCTATTTTATTTGCAAAACTAATCTCCTTATTTAATGATGTTCTTTTGTGTGGTTTACAGTTAAGGAACTTGTAAGCATTTCTAACTTTCTTGCCTGTGACTAATCTCACCAAGTATTAATTTTGAATATTTTTGGGGGAAAACCATTTCATCTGTCTTATCAATTGTATCCAAACTTAAAGTTGTATACATGATTCTTACTATTTTCATGGCATATGCATGTTAATGTGGGGTCTTTTGTCACCCCAGATATTGTTCTGGGATTGGAGGAATGGTAAACTGGTGGCATGCTTGGAGGAATCCCACATGGATGATGTAACACAAGTATGTCCTTCAACTCTGAAAGGTTGATTCATTGTTTTGGACTTTTCATGTTTCTTTTTCTGGGTTAATTTCAAGTTAGTGATACATTACTTTTGCAGTTTGGAGCCAAAAGCCTTCATGAAATTTCATCAATTTGTCTTTTCAATGTGATTTCCTAAGTATGCTCTGATGTATTTGAGACGTATCAATGTAATGGACTGGATAATTCTAATGATCAAGGAATGTGGTTCATAATTCAAATTTGATTTGTATACACAGTTTTATGATATGCCTGCTTTCTTAACAAAGGATCTGAAGGATAATGCTTGATGGGCAACCACTAGTTCATAAAAGTATACGACCTACTAAGTTCATATGATAATATAAGATTTATATTTTACATGGCTATAGTGAGATAGACCATTGGCTCTAAAAGCTATCATGAATCTACTTGGGAATAAATTGGGCAGTCGAATTAAAACTAGACCAGATAGTTTATTTTGAAGGAGAACTTTAAATAACAATTAAATTGTGGGAAAGTATGACGACAAAAACACAGATCACAACTAGTAACAGGGAAGAGGTTAGATTAGACACGATAGATAACAGGCTAATTTGCAAATTTACAAGTGAAGTCTGATCTAGGTAGAGGATGGATCTGAAGGGTAGTAGGTTAGAAGTTGAATGAAAAATCTTTTAAGAGGTCCCTACCCTTTCTTTAAATTCATTTACTTTTTATACCAAATCCAATGAATGCTTATTCAAAAAAGCTTGTTTGATCAAGTTGAATCGATCATGAAGAGATAGCAGTTTGGAATCAGAGTCTGAATCAAATCCAATGATTCAAACCTAAAGGATAGATTCGAAATTACATAAACGGAATCACGTTCTGTAGGATTTGAACCTACGACATCGGGTTTTGGAGACCCGCATTCTACCGAACCGAACTAAGAGCGTTTTGTAGGGTGGATCTCGAAAGATATGAAAGATCTCCCTCCAAGATGTGTATACGACTTTCATCGAATACATTTATTCTATCCAAATCAAATTTACAATTTGATTTGCACTATGACATAGGAGTTCAATTACATCCTAGACTGTTCAAGTCTAAACTTTTTAATTTCCTACTTGTAGCAATAAACTTTCAGATTTTGATTATAAGATGATGGCTATGACGCCTAACACAACTAGGAATCAATACCTTTTAATCCCCTACAACCTTTCTTCGTAGTTCTACAAAACCCTTGAGTAATTGGACACTTTCTCCAAACTTTTTCCCCCTTTTGATGTGCAAACAAATAGTTTGATAACCTTGTCTACATCCATTAGCTATAGGATATAATCCTAAACTTTATAAGTTAGAATCTGACACCATCAATTCCCTAGATAATTGAGCTGAGGAATAATCATTGGTCAGGAGTGCTGTAGACATTGCCCACAGCTAGGCTTGCATTTTACTTTCCAAAACTATTTCAATAAACCGAAACAAAACGCATAAAATGAAAAGTATAAAGATATGAAGGTTACGTGGCTTAACCTACATCAGAACTTCTCTTCTTCTTCATTTTAATATTATAAGTATTATAACCATTATTTTTCATAACATGCTAATATCCTTTTTATGGGTTTTTATTTAATCAGTAATCATGTCAATCGAAACCACACTTACTGTATCATGAAATGTGGTTCATACTTGCTCATCCTGTCATATTATGTTATTCTTATTTGTGCAGAGGCAGTTTGTTTATCCGTACTTGTAATAGTTAAAAAATGATAAGTTGTATATGTTCATTTTTTGTGAATTTTCTTGATTCTATCTACATCATGGCATCACAAATATTTGAAATACTTGTAATTATTATTTTTAGGTGCGCTTTGTTCCAGATCAGCAAAACAAGCTCATTTCTTCTTCTGTCGATGGGTTGATATGTCTTTTTGATACGAATGGACAGATCAATGATGACAATCATTTGGAATCGGTAAGCATGGGCATCTATATTGAATCAATTTTAATTCCTTTAACTTGCATGCAATGGCCACTTATGCTTAGCTCAAATATTGTAAGGTGAATTGAGAACATAACATTATTGTTCTTAGCAACGATGCCAGTTGCCTATATTTAAAGCGATCTCTTTTTTATCTGAAAGTGTATTGTCTAGGCATCAATAAAAAAGAGATCGCTTTAAATATAGGCAACTGGCATCGTTGCTAAGAACAATAATGTTATGTTCTCAATTCACCTTACAATATTTCCAGCCATCGAAGTTTGTCCATCGGTCCTCCGCTTATCCTTGAAATGAGCTGCGTGCATGATTACAATGACACACCAAAGATCAAAAAATTTGGCGTCGTCATATTCCCTATCTATCTTTTACAGAGCATGTGTTAGCGTGTCGTAAGGTGATAGACATAGAAGCATAGGGTTCATGCTACAAAGTGAAAAACATAAGCTACATAGATTTTTAGTCTTTATTTAACAAAATTTTTTAGTTCATAAATCTAAAGTGAAAAAATGCAACATTAAATAAACACTATTTAAAAATTCAAGGAAAATGTGCAATTTTTTTAAAAAGTCCTACTGCCCAATACACGTTTAAATAAACACACAAATGTATACAACTTCAATGTCAAATTTGCATATTTATGATATAAACAATTCAAGTCATTACACTTTAATTATCACAAATTCACTTTCTATATCACGAATGCATGATTGTACACCAATTGGTCTGTTTTAGTCAAAAAGAAATGTAGAAAAGAAGGTAACTGATTGTTTTGGGTCCCATAACCAATTAGTCGTCATGGTTAGAAAGTGATAGATCCGAAAAGAGGAATCCAACGATTTGATAATCAAAATAGACATATAGTAGCAAAAGTACGATAATTGAATACAAAAGGTGTATTCTCTTCCCAACACGCCAATAAAGGACATCCGCACTCGTCTAAACACTGAGATCACTCCAATATCAAAATAATAGCATAAGAGACCAAGTGACGGTTAGCCCCCATATAAATAATAGAAAATATGGTTTCAAGGGTTAGGGCGCCCGCGGGCTAGGTGGGCCGGCGGCTTGGGCTTGGGTGCGGGTCCTTCGGCCGGAATAGACCCGCGTCCCATCAATACTCCCCCTCAAAGAGCCACCTTGCCCTCAAGGTGGAAGTCTGGCAATCGCGTCGTCATTTCGTCCATAGCCTCCCACGTACTTTCATGCTCTGGCCAGTCTTTTCACTGCAGTAACACCTGGTGCTCTCCTGTGTCTTTCCGCCGAACTCCTTTCAATACCTCGGGCTCCAGCCTCACACCCATATCAGCAATACGGGTCTTTGGTAAGGAAGGAAAAGGTGTGTGGTCGTCAATAGCCTTGCACAACTGCGAAACATGGAAGACTGGGTGAATAACCGATCCTGGGGGCAATCTCAACCTGTAGGCCACCGGCCCCACTCTTGCCTCAACCTCGAAAGTCGAAAGGTCCAAAATAACGCGGTGCCAGCTTCTCATTCTCCCTGTGAGCCACAGATCTTTGCCTGTAGGGCCTCAGCTTCAGGTACACCATGTCCCCTACCGCGAACTGCACGTCACGACGGTGTAAGTCTGCTCTCGCCTTCATGACTTGCTGCGCCCTCGTCAAATGGATCTTCAGCTCCTCTAAAATCCGATCCCTCTCTGCCAAGTACTGCTCCACATCCGATACTGGTATCGTCTCATAGCTATAATGTAGTAGGCGAGGGGGATCCCTGCCATAAAGAATCCTAAAGGGTGTCATCTGGGCTACCGTGTGATATGATGTGTTATACCACTATTCCGTCCACGCCAGCCAACACGCCCACTCCTTGGGATTATCCGAAATGAAGCACCGCATGTAGGTCTCCACGCTCCTGTTTACCACCTCCGTCTGTCCATCGGTCTGAGGGTGATATGACGTGCTTCGTTTCAACACCGTTCCCTGCATCCTGAACAGCTCCTGCCAGAATCTACTCTGAAATACCTTGTCTCGGTCCGAGACTATGGACTTCGGAGGTCTATGAAGACGAATGATCTCCCTCAAAAATACATCTGCCACCGATATTGCACTGTAAGGATGCCGAAGCGGAACAAAGTGCGCATACTTGCTGAGGCGATCGACCACAACAAATATGACTGTATATCCACCCGACTTCGGCAACCCATCTATGAAGTCCATGGAGAGGTCCTCCCATACTCGATCTGGCAAGGACATCGGCTGTAGTAGTCCTCCTGTGGACATCGCCTGGTACTTGTGACGCTGGCACACGTCACACTCTGCTACCATCCTTCATCCCCTTCCAGTAGACCTCCCTCATCCCCTTCCATAGACCTTCCTCGCCAGTCTCTGGTAGGTCTTGAGGACCTAGAATGTCCTCCGACGGCACTGCTGTGAAACTCCTGGAGTATGGCCGGTAGATATGCTGATGTCCTCGGTAGCACCAATCTCCCCCAATAGAGTAGCCGTCCATCTTGAAGAGAATATCCCGGAAACTCAGTCGACCCCTGCATAAGATCCTCTCGTATGCCTGCTAACTCCGGGTCCTGATCCACCTCCTGCTGTAGCGGCCCCCAGTCCTGAAGCACGGACACTGCTAATGCGGCCAGTTCTGCCTCCTCTCGCCGTGATAAGGTATCAGCCGTCTTGTTTTCCAGCCGGTCGATACTCGATCTCAAACCTGTACCCCATCAGCTTCCGCAGCCACTTCTGATGCTCCTCTGCTACCATCCGCTGCTCTAATAAGTACTTCAGGCTC
This sequence comes from Scilla litardierei, assembly GCA_030789695.1. Classification (NCBI taxonomy): domain Eukaryota; kingdom Viridiplantae; phylum Streptophyta; class Magnoliopsida; order Asparagales; family Asparagaceae; genus Scilla; species Scilla litardierei. Next base: position 3,873 of record JAULAV010008037.1, on the reverse strand, counting down.
CTTTGATCGGTGCGTACAAGAAAACCTCGCCCCAACAAGTACGACCTCCACTTCTGAATAGCCAACACTATGGCCATCAGCTCTCTCTCGTAATCCGACCTCAGTCGGACTCTAGCTGTCAACACCTGGCTGAAGTATGTAATGGGCCGCTGCTCCTGCATCAGCACCGCCCCTAGCCCATGTCCTGATGCATCCGCCTCCACTACAAAAGGCCTGGAAAAGTCTGGTAGTGCCAAGACCGGTATTGTAGTTATGGCTTTCTTCAGAGCCTCAAAAGCTGCTGTCGCCTCCTCTCTCAGTGGAACTGGTCCTTCAGTAGCTCGGTCAACGGCCAGGCGATCGTCCCATACCCCTCCACAAACCTGCGGTAGTAACCTGTCAACCCTAGAAACCCCCGCAGCCCCCTGAGAGTGGTGGGGCGCGGCCAGTCCAGCATCCCTGCGATCTTTCCCCTGTCCGCTGCAACCCCCTCTGCTGACACCACATGCCCTAGGTACTCCACCTATGGCTGTCCAAATAGGCATTTCTTCCTGTTTGTCACCAGCTGATGGTACTGCAACTCTGTAAATACCACCTGCAGGTGGTTTAGGTGCTCCTCCAAGGTGCGACTGTACACAAGTATATCGTCAAAGAAAACAAGTATAAATCGCCTCAGGTACATGCGGAATACCTTGTTCATGAAGGCATGGAAGGTCGCTGGTGCGTTCGTCAAGCCAAAGGACATGATGAGGAACTCGTAATGGCCCTCATGCGTCCTAAACGCCGTCTTAGCCACATCCTCCCGTCGCATCCTGATCTGGTGGTAGCCTGATTTGAGATCTATCTTACTGAACCAGGCTGCCACATGTAACTCGTCCAGGAGCTCGTCTATCACTGGTATGGGAAACTTATCTGGCACTGTCTCTTTATTCAATGCACGATAGTCCACACAGAAACGGCAGCTCCCATCCTTCTTCTTCACCAGGAGCACGGGACTGGAGAACGGGCTCACACTAGGCTGAATCACTCCCGCCTCCACCATCTTGGCCACCATCCTCATAATCTCATCCTTCTGGTGCTGGGGATACCGGTAGGGCCTGACACTGATAGGGGAAGCACCCTCCCGCAGTACTATGGCGTGCTCATGGTCCCTCGGCGGTAGCAGACCTCGAGGCTCCTGAAAAATCTCCTCAAACTGCGCCAACATCTGCTGCACCTCTCCTGGCACGGCGTGCCAACATCATCACACTGAAGCTCCCACAGTCGGTCAGCTGCAGTTCCTGTTGGTCCACCACCCTCCTGGAGATGAAATTATGGGTCGCCCCACTGTCAATCCGTACGGTCACCTCCTGGTCGCCGATCTCCTCCTTAACTTTATGGTGTGGTTCGGATTGAACCCTACCACGGAGATAAGGGACACCTTTGCCACGTCTAGCTGATGGCCCTCAGGCTCTTTCTTCTCCTGCTCAGCGCTCTCGTCCTCGACGTCCTCGTCTGTCGTATCTGTGGCCTGTGCATCTGTGGCCTGGCGTGAACCTCTCGTCACATTGGAAGCATAAGCCATTCTGACGCTTTTCCCTCATCTCAGCATCCGTCATCCTCCGAAACTGCCCTCCTGCTGGGTAGTGATACTCCTCTCCCCCGTCTTCTTCCTGCTCGTCTGGCCCGCCACCGTGGTGGCCCCGGCTCCTTCAGCTCCAGACGGGGTGCCCCTCTGTATCTGGCTACTGTAGCCGCTCTTGACTCTCCTATCCTCCGTCTGAGCGTCTTCTACCATCTGCGCCATCTCTATGACATCGGGAAGCCCCCTGGGCTTGTAGAGTCTCACTGCCGCTCGAAGGCTGGGTCTCAGCCCCTTCAGAAAGGTGTCCTCTAGTGGCTCGTCTGAGACGCCATGTACTCTCACTGCCAAAGTCTTGAACCTCTTAAGGTACTCCTGTACTGGTCTATCCTGCCTGAGGGCATATAACTGCTCGTGAAGGTTTCCCAGGTGGGATCCCTGAGCTTCTCCAGAATTAGGTCCTTCAGCTCCTCCCAGTCACGAATCTGCTGTCTCCTCTCCTTCCACGGTACCAACTCAGAGCTCTCATCTCCATGCAAATAGCGACTGCCTCCAACTTCTGAGCATCCGTTATGCAATGTGCTGCAAAGTATCTCTCCACAGTGAACAGCCAGGCATGTGGATTCTCTCCCTTGAACAAAGGCATCTCCAACTTCCTCACCCTGCAGTCTCCTCCAAAGTGCCCCTGATCGGGCCTCCCCTCAGTACGGTGATGCGAGTGATAATGCTGCCGTCTCTCATCCTGGGTCTCGTACTGTCTGGGTGGCACTCCCACGCGGCCCCCATAGTCCTCTCGAGGACCTCCGCGCATGCGCTCGAAGTCATCCCAACCTGCATCATAGCCAAACTCAGCCTCGTAGCCTCCCCCGCCGTCGTCATATGGGTCTCTACCCCTTCCTCCGCTTCCGTAATGCTGTCCCCTTCTCTGCCTGGGCCCACCCTCATCAATCTTATCCTGAAAGTGCTCCTCTGGACCCTGTCGCTGTTCGGGAAAGCCCAAGGGGTCAGATCTGCTCTGAAAATGCTCCGTTCTACCCTGAAAATGTGCCTCAGCCCCTCGCAGCTGCCCCAAGAAGTCGGAAAATTCCCCGGGGCCCCCGTCATGCTCACCTCCACCCCCTGGCGGCTGCCAGGGGATCGCCCGGTCCCGCTGGGCCTCCTGCTGCCTACGCCGGGGTTGCAGGAGGGGGGCGGCCCCTCCCGCAGCCCAGGCAGGGTCGGCGGGCCCTGCGGAAAGCCGGCAGGGTCCCGCCGGCCCTGCCAACTGTCGCCGAGGGCGGGGGAAGGTCCCCCGCCCTTTTTCGGTGGTGGCGACCCCCTCGCTGCAATTGGGGGTTCGGCCGCCCTCCGTCTTGCGTCCGGTGCCCTTCTCCGATCTTCTCGCGTCCCATGGCCCGTCCATCTCATCCTCCTCATCGTCCGTGACATACTCCGTCTTGTAGAAGACTCCATCCCTTCCTTCTTCGAAAGCTTTCACCTTTTCCTTCCCTTTCAGGTGGGACCTTTTTGGATGAACTAGGGTTTACATCCCCCGATCCCATCTTTTCGTTCAAAGCCGCGAATTGGAAAGCCATATGGGTCACGGCCTCCTCCGTTTAGCCTCGCCTCGCCGCGATTTTCTCCATGATCTTCGGCAAATTAGCGATAGCCTCGCTATTTGTTGCCACCGACTTCTTAATCTCTTCGATTTCTCCATTGTTTTCCTCCTCCCCCGCGTCGCTTCAATCCTTATTTCTCGTTGTCGCCCCATGGATCGTTGTCGCACTGATACCAAATTGATAGATCCGAAAAGAGGAATCCAACGATTTGATAATCAAAATAGAAATATAGTAGCAAAAGTAAGATAATTGAATACAAAAAGGTGTATTCTCCTTCTAAGGCGCCAATAGAGGACGTTCGCACTCGTCTAAACTATGCGATCACTCCAATATCAAAATAGTAGCATAAGAGACCACATGACGGCTAGCCCCCATAATAATAATAGAAAATAGGGCTTCAAGGGCTAGGGCGCGCACAGGCTAGATGGGCCGGCAGCTTGGGCTTGGGCGCGGGTCCTTCGGCGGGAATAGACATGCGTCCCATCAGAAAGCAGATAATGCTTAAAAAAATCTGCGCCACAGAAGTACATTTTTGCATATAAAGTAATGCACTTTTGTCCAAAAACATTGTGCTTCAATTAAATTGTGCTTGATATGTTAAAAAAACTGGATGATATGCTACAAAGCATAGCGTAGTGAACTTTTTTGAATGCTGTTTTCTACTTATTTTCTACACTATACTGTACTGTAAATAACTAGAAAGGTTTTCATTAATTGCATAGTAGCTGGACTTGA
>JAULAV010008035.1:0-15167 GCA_030789695.1 Scilla litardierei | reverse complement strand
TCTTTGTCGATCGACGTTATGGCCCGTATGAAGATGCTTCGTCCACACGGTGAGCGTCACTAGGTCTGGTTGCACGGCCCTTACGGTGCCGATTACATGATTCTTCCGAGCCCAGCTCGGACTCAGATTGCACCGGCCCACGTTGACTGGCTCCCTGCGATGGATGTTCTCATCCCCGCTGCTTACGTGCTCGAGGCCGAGGAGGCCGAGCAGGCCCACGCTGCCCCTGTAGACCCTGTTGCCCCTGCCGAGCCTGCTGCCGAGCCTGTTGACCCAGTGGCCCCTCAGCCTATCCCCGATGTTTCCACCACTCCTGACACCTCTGTCGGTGTCGGGAGTACCTTAGCTGAGCCCACTTCCACCACTTCCGAGGCTGTCACCACCACCACCACTGGCCCTCTGTCTGCTGAGCCTGTTTCTTCTGCACCCCCTGAGCGCCCGCCGACCGTAGTTGAGTGCAGAGAGCCCTCTGTCTCCACTGCTGCTGTGTTTTCCGAGAGTGTCGTGGCGTCTGTCCACACTTCTGTGCCACTGACCTCTCTGGCCGCCTCGCTGCCACTTTTACACTCTTCTTTCGCTGCTGCTGCCTCCACTTCTCACCAGCCGGTGCCCCGGCCTCACACTGAGGCCCGGCCCACATTTGCGGGCGTAGCACCTTTCGTTCCCTTCCCCGCTGAGCCCGTCACATACGCGACCCGAGTACGCCAGCCCCGCCCTGCACTGCCCCGCCCGGTGCGTCCCTCTGCACCACCTCCCCCTGACACTGTACTTCAGAGCATTCGTGCTCTAGAGGGGGCGGTGAGTGGCCTCAGAGGCGACCTTAGGACCCTGTCCTCCACCGTCTCTGCGATGGTTGGCCGCTTTGACCTGCTCCCGCAGATTCACTACTGTCTCACCCAGGTCTTGGAGCGTCTCCCCCGCGTACCCCCACCCACCCAGCAGGTCCCCACCCACACTTCCACACACACTCAGCCTGCTACCACTTCCACACCCACCCCCGCTCAGCGGCCTATCCAGCCACCACCACCACTTCCGCCTCAGGACGGAGATGGTGCGGCACCACCTTCTTAGGCACCCTTGATGCCATCGATTATTCCTGCCGTTGTGCTGCCCGTTTCTGCTGGGTCCTGTTGCATTTTTGTCCACCCCCCTCACTTACTTTGGGTTTCTCATTTTGACCGTATCTTTATATATCTTTTCTGGGAGAGAGGGAGAGTTTTTGGTGCCACGTATATATCTGTATCACTCCTTTCTTTGCATGCATCATGTCCGCATCATATTTTTCATTTCTTTATTTTTCTTTTCACTTTTTTTTCCCATCATGCATGCATCCTCACTTATCCCTCACATTTCTTGTCTCTCGGTGTGCCACACTTTGCACATTGAGGACACTGTGCCATTTAGCTTGGGGGAGTGAGTTCTCACTTTCTTTTTCGGTTTGCCATCTTTATTTTTAGTTTTTTACGCCATTCTTCGCTTTTGCACTTATTTTTCATCATTTTTCTTTTATTTTGCCATGCATCACGTTTTTCTTGTTTTTCTGTGTGCCGCATTGTAAATAGTTCTATTTTCCCTTTAGCTTTATTTCTTTCTTTTTCATCTCATGCTAGAGATGACTTTTCTGTGATGATGATGACGTGGAGTTAGCTTATTCTATATGCATGCTATATTTGTCATGTCTTAGACTTTATTTCTGATATCATATGCTATGACTTGCCTTGCATCTAGAGATAGTAACCCACACTTTTTCCACATGAAAATGGATGAAATTTTATTATTAGCTGAGTCAGAATATTCATATGTATGCTATCATAGAAAACACACCAAGATTCACGCATTGAATGCCTATATCTGGAGTACTGATTTCTTTTCCTATATCACTTCTATATGCATGAATTGTACACTTCACTTCAGGATGATTGAATGATGTTAGCTATGATAAATCTGGACTAGTTAGCTTTTTTGTGATCGAAACTGAGTAGATTAGATTACCCTGCTGAAGTTGTCGTGCATGTCTTATAGAGTGAACCGAGTGATATATTTATTTCTTTCTCCACAAATCTTGAACATCATTTCTCTACTTTTAAAATCATTGGTGAATCTCCCCTTAGCGATTCTATTATATGGCATTTCCCCCGCTATTAACTCCTAGCTCCAAATTTCTTATTCAAAAAAAAAGAAAAAAAAGAAAAAAGAGAAAATATTCTTGTATATCATTATCTCTCTTTGAGTTGGGATCGTTGTGTATATATGCTATTGCATTAAAAAAAAGAAAAGAAAAGAGGAAAAATCCTCAATAAAAGATCCCATCTTACTTTCTTTCTTTCTCTTCCCTTTTCATTACTTTTGGAGCTTTATAAAAATGGGGATGTAAATATTTTTTATGCCACCACGCTTATAGATAAGCTTGGGGGAGGGGATCCATTGATGTGTGAGATAGTGACTACTTGGCATTGCACGACAACCTAGGCTAAGTAATATTCTATACTCGGTGAGATTATTTTTAGTTTTACGAAATCCAGAAATCTAAGCATAGCACTCATTTCATGAAATCCATACTTTTCTATTCTCTCTATTCTATAGTGTGATACTCTTATACTCCGGATAGAAAACATTCAATTGAAAAGTGTGTGACATGTGATTTGTATACCGCTTTAAATGATTCAGACGATGTTAATTATAAAATTATTCTGTTTTTCATGATTATATTGTTGTTCGTGGGTTTTCTATTTCTATTTGCACTATTATACTATGATATCAAAATAAAACTCTTTGACATGTGTTTTTCGTTCAGTGCATGCTATATGAGTAAGCGGAACCCACGTCCTGAGGAAATGATCTAGCAACCTACCTCATCGCTTCTTTCTTTCTTCTTTGTTTTTATTTCGTTTTTTTCATTCTTCTCCGTTTTTCATTCTTCATTTTTCACCGTTTTCGTTTTCCGAATCCACCGGGTTCGCCGTTTACTTATCTTCCTCGAGGACGAGTAAGAGGCAAGCTTGGGGGATTTTGATCACTCCTTATTTTACACCTTTTTCCCGCATGTTTGCATGCCATTTAGATCGCCCAAATCATGCTTTTCACGATATATCGACGATATTGCGATGCTTTTCACGATTTGTTTTTTTTGTCGCATTTCAGGTGATTTGGCGCGATTTGGAGTGATCTCGAGATGCGCTTACTCTAGACGGTCACCGACGACCTCCCCGAGGGGTATTTTGCTGTTGGAGAGGAGCGGAAGAAGAATGGACGTCGCAGGAGCGACGAGGAGGCCAAAACAAGCAATCTGGGCATGTTTTGTGTCCCACTCGGCCGAGTGGAGGAGCCACTCGGCCGACCAACGAGACACCGCTCGGCCGACCAGTTCAGACACGATTCCTATGTGCACTCGGCCGAGCGACAGAGACCACATCGGCCGAGTGACGAGACCCCGTCCGCCCGAGTGGCGCCCAGACGAAGCCCTTCAAAAATCGCCATGTTACTGTTTTTCGGCTGCCTGAGCTTCAGAAGACCCACTCGGCCGAGTGGATAATCCCGACCGCCCGAGTACCATGAAGCCATCGGCCGAGTGACGACAACTCACTCGGCCGAGCGACTCCCGAGGAGAAGACCCCTGAAGGCCCCGACTTACTGGAAAATTACAGGGTTTTCACTCGGCCGAGCGACTTTTTTCACTCGGCCGAGTGCGACGCGCTGCCTGTAGCGAAAATTGCGGAAAACAGGCTGCGCAGGGGTATTTTGGTCACAGTTTTTGGACGATTTTGGGGGCTATTTAACCCATGTTTTTACCCTAGTTTTAGAGAGCTTCTTCTTAGATTTTTTGCAGCTTTTTAAATTAGCTTTTTAGCTTTATTTTTGAGATTGGAGAAGAGACAAAGTTTGATTTTTTGTTGGAATCATTGAAGAACTCCATTGGTTTGCTTTTCTATTCTCTAAAAATTCTATTTTTATTGCATATCTCAATATTGTGATGAATTCTATTGCTTATTTCATTGATTATTTTTGTGATCTTGCTATGAATTGTGAGTAGTCGCCACGTCTTGGGGCGTGGGGATGAACCCTACAAGCCCTATTTCATATTTGTGATGAATTAGTAGAAATTTTGCTAGAGTTGATATCTAGGGATTAGATTGGGATCAATTTATTACGGATAGCTAGGAGTTCATACCAATTGGGATTTGCAAGAGATTGGATCCCAATTCGATAGGAAATCCTAGAAATTCGAATTGGGTTGGAATCGAATTTCCGTAGTATCGGTTTGCAAGAGATTGGACCGATACTAGGGTTTCCGGTTGCAATTCCGTGCCAATACCCGTTTGCAAGAGATTGGACGGGTAGAAACTATCCCAACCTAGATCGCGAGCCGAGTTTGCAAGAGATTGGGCTCGGTGCGTGATTGGACGATGATGTTGATCCTAATGCTAGCTTCCCTAGGCTAGGGTTTGCAAGAGATTGGACCCAAACCTAGGATAGCTATAGACCGGCAACAGCGCGAGAGCGTGAGCTTGGTTCTACATTCAGTTGCAACTAGTTCATCCAAAATCTTAATCTAGCAATTTTGATACCGATGAACCACATTCATGAAATACGGTGAGTAGCGGGGATTCCCCATTCCCTAGACGTTCTTTATTTGATTTGATATTTTCACACTTTGTCTGACGATTGTGACAGGATCGCCAAAGGCAAATCTTTCTTCTTAAATAGCCAGGTTGATTGGAACAAGCACGGTCATTCGTCCTCCCTGTGTTTGATATCCCGCTCGCTGCTACACCGTGCACTTGCGGTAAAACTACAACCGTTCTTTAGGGTTACATCCCAGAGCGACCAACAGGCGTACCACTGTCTCGGTGCCTGTTTGAGGCCATACAAGGCCTTCCGGAGTTTGCAGACGTGGTGATGGAAGGAAGGATCAATAAAGCCCGCCGGCTGCTCCATGTAGAGGTCCTCTTCAATATTGCCATGTAGGAAGGCATTAGAGACATCGAGCTGTTTGACGGGCCAATCGAAGTGAAGAGCGAGTGCAATCAGAAGGCGGATGGAGCCATGTTCGGCCACATGAATGAATGTTTGAGCATAGTCAAGGCCTTCCTTTTGGTGGAAGCCCTTGGCAACCAACCGGGCCTTGTAGCGAGCAATAGACCCCATGGCGTCCCGCTTGATTTTGTATACCCACTTGCAGCCGATGATGTTGGATGTAGAGGGGGGACAACCAGATCCCAATTCTGTTGACGGGTGAGGGCATCGAATTCAGATTGCATGGCAGCGATCCAGTGGGGATGTTTGGAAGCTTCTTTGAAGGAGAGAGGTTCCTCAGATGTGATAGCAGCATGGAGATTAAGAGGTTGGCGAGGGCGGAAAGTGCCAACCATAGAGCGGGTAGTCATGGGATGAGTGGGAAGAGGGGCAGGCGGATGAGAACTCGTTGGAGGTGGAGTGGGAGGAGGTGTATCGGGGAGGTAGGCTGTAGGATGGGTTGTCGATGTTTGATGGGTGATGTGTAACGCCCCGCTCCCCGGGATACCTGATAAGTACGAATCCGTATCAGGTATTCCCGAAGAGGCGGGTGTTACGAAGGAAATACAAAATTTCAAACTTAAGCACAGGTCCACTGCGCACTGCTGGGATAGTACATGTAACATTCCACCAACACAGAAACACAAAGAGGACCAACAACACAAAAACAGATGTAAACAAACCACTAATACCTATAAAGTTACAACTATCCAAATACAACATCACTTATACAACCCTCATATACAATATAGAAGCCAAATCTCATATACAATAGAATACCCTCAACTCGCCGAAGTACAATATCACCCACCCAAAACTCTCATACTCTCTCAAAACCCTCAACTCTAACCAACGCCAACCAAATGGACTAGTGGGCCTCCAACTCCACGAACCAGCACCTGAAAAATATCAACGGGACACGTCACAGCGTGACCCAGTAGGAATCCCAAACCCAACTCACATGGTCCACAAAAATTCTATGCACTAAGTAACAACGGAAAATTAACTCATGGCGTAACAAGGCCATTACATACGAAAATGTAAATGGTGTCTTTACAAAACACGTACCTGCGGCAAGAGGATAACCTGCAAAACAAAGTGAGGAGGACGTGTAGAGAAGAGAACTGCAATATTAAGGAACTGAAACCTAGCTTTGGCCTAGATGGTATGTAGTACAAGAAGGATGCCATCTTTGGGCCCAACATGGTTTGCTACTCAAACAAAATACTAACTTCGAAATAGTTCTTATTTAGAAATTTGCATCTTGCTAAGGGGAAGTAATAATTAAATCTACAACACTATGAAACTCAGTCTTTTCATGTTCCATAATAAAGAATGACAACTTTCCTCATAGCGACATTACTACAAACACATGGCAAACATGATGACCAATCCTTAATGTAATAGAATTCAAAACATGAAATCAAAAGCAAGGCAACATCTAGCAAGATGTCGTCTTAAAGATATACTGGTCTACTTCATGGTATAGAAAGAGATGCCTACCTTTAATTAAGATTTGTCTCTTTAACATGCTGGGAAGAGTGGAAGAAATAATAAACCATATGAAGAGGGGTTCCTACACTCTCCAAAGCTTTCAACTTGCAAATTATCAAAAACCCTCTTACTAACTTTTCATTTATACTAATTTTTCAAATGGGTGTTCATTTAAGCATGGAAATTTAAGGGAGATAGCAAGTGGCATTTTGTGTGGTATTCCTAGCTTAAGTTTCTAATACTTGGAAAGTTGTGGAAGTGCTTATAAAAATTTCGGCAGAATTTCTCTTGTATTTATCAAAAGTTTCCAAGTACAACATAAGTAATATTTCAAAAAGAAAACATAAGTAGTATTTCAAAGAGAACATGGTATAATCATAACATGCCAACAACACCAATAACACCAACAACACCATATATATCAACATAACCTCATTCTTAAGAAACATTACTAATATCACCAATACCAACGTCACTATCATTAATATCACTACTAATAATAACAACAAGAATAAATTATTTGATAACAATTAGCAAACCACACTTTCCAACAGTCCATCATCCAAGCACCAAATACATCCTTGGCTACATTCGTTCTTAAAAGTTAACCATCACATCCAAACAACCACAATTCACCCAAAAATGCTAAATGATGCCATGATGCATATGATGCTCAAGTGATGTGATGCAATGCAATGCAATGGGATCCCATGAATGTGTCGGCGTGCAAGTGTATCGTGACTACTCCGTTATCACGTGGAGCCACCAAATGGTATCAAGAGGTTGCCCACGGCGACTCCTCCCGCCTCCTACCGTGGCAACTTTGTACATGCCCGTGCACTCCACCGTTCGTGTCCTAACGTGACCATGTCACCCATTCCATATTCCGCGTGTTTCCAACATCACCTTTCCAATTTTTCAATTCATTTCATTTTCACATGTTTCTCACTTCATACAAATTAAATTGAATAAGTAATTACCAACAACCGAAAATGAGAACAAATTTCACAAAAAGAGAGCAATTATAGTTTCCAACAAAATTAATGAAAGCAAAATGAGAGCAAATGCACTTGTTATTGAAACAAGACATTATAGGACATCATGATCCATATCATAGCCTCAAATTGTACAACTCAATTTATTATAACATAATTCATATTTCTCTTACAAGGAATATAGGAGCAATTTCATTTAATCAATATGACAAAATGAGAGCACTTTTATTATGATAGCAATTCAACCTAATTTATGAAATGAGATGAGGCAATCCAAAATTTATGAAATGCAATCTTTAATCCCAACTCTCTATTCTTAATTAAGCTTCCAATATTTCACAAGAGAACAATTCAACTTAAATATTAAATTTTCTAACAATACCAATAAATGAGAGCAACTTCCAATAATTAATATAGCTTCCAACATACTAAATGAGAGATATTTCACGTAATTAGTGGCACAAAATATTCAAGAGCATCAACATTTCTTACACCTTATATAACACTAATAAGCAAGAGCAATGATGGCAAATAAACCACAAGTCATGAATAAGTACAACTCTTAACAAGTCCAGCATGCTGAAAGTGCAGAACTTTCAGTTTGGAGACCTGATTTCTCCAAATATTTGCATAACACTAGGTCGAGACATCTAAATGAAAGTTGCAGGCATGGGTGTCTTTAATTTGCTGGTAAACTTTCATGCAAAAAGACTGATTGTATGAATTATGATGAATTTTATACTGGCAGGTGCAATTTCAGCATTCTGAAATCAGAATCTGTGTCCATTTCAAGTCAGATTTTCCATCACTTGCAGGCAGAACTAAAGATTATAGAAAGCATCAAAGTTGTAGCCCTGGAAACTAGCTTTCCAACGGCACCAGAATCACGTCATTTCATCAAGTGTGCAGGAAAAGAGACCCATTTTACTAAAGTGTGTATGGTCAGACTGCAAACAGGACAGTTTTCAAAACTGGATTTTCTTCTCCAGTTTCCAGTCCGAATTAGAAAAAAGTGTAAACATGAAAGTTGTTAAGGCCTTCAAGATGTACATCATATATTTTTTTCAGTTCATTCCATGTAGCCAATTAGTGCCAGCAAGCAAATAAAATTTCAGCCAGATCTGAGCAAATTTCAGCACGTTGCAAAATTGATGAAATCAACAATCAAGGCAACATGAATCTTAAACATAGCATCCTATGATTTCAACACAACATATGAAATCAATCTTGAAGGCATCATGTCAAGAAATTCAACAAAACCCCTAAAGATGCAAACTTTATGCTCAAAATGTAATGAAATTAAACATATGAGTAGGGTTGGACTCCTACCTCTACCAAGGAGAACTCCACCATAAATCCATGCTCCAAAAGCCCACATAAGAGCTCCACCAATTTCTTCATCAAGCTTCAAAACCCCTAATTTCGAAATTCCCCCTACTCCTCCATGAATTCCCCCTCTTCAACTCCAAGCCCTAACTCCTCTTGATCCCAAACTCCCACAACCACTTAAGATTGAAGATAAAGCCCAGAAAATTCGGCCAATGTCAGATTTGGGTTTGAAGGAAGGTTTTGGCCATGGAGTTTTTTGAGAGAGGGAAAGAAATTGAGAGGGATGGAAGGGGAAAAAGCTAGGGCTTCACTTCTTCTTTCTTCCCTCTTCCTTTCTTCTTCTTCTCCCCATTTTCCCTCCATCTCCTTCCAAAATTTTCGGCAGCTAGGGGGGCTGATCATGCGGCCTGGGTTGGGGAAGAAACGGGGAAAGGAGGAAGGAAAAAAAACAAAAGAAGTTTGTTGAAAAGGAAGAGAAGTGGGTATTACAAGTTTGCCATTCCCAATTAAATCAAACCGTCTTCTCTCATCTAATAGTCTAGCCCAACTACGAAGTATTCCAAGCCCATCCCTAAAACAACCAAGTCTCATAACTCAAGCCCACTGGCAAAGCCCAACAACCAACGCTTAGACTACTAAAATTAACTATAGGCCCAAACAATAACACTGATGATATTGGTCACCATTACCAATACTAGGAATACTAATACCAAAAATCATAACAATGTCACCAAAATACCAACCAAACATCAATAATGATACTACCATTCCTTAATAACATCATGGACATACCGCTTTACTATACATACTCGCCAACTAAAATCGCCAAGCACGCTAATAAACACTATTAGCATGCTACCACTAATATCGATTTCCTATCCATCCGCACGCATTCACTTATATATCCGGGCATATCATAGTCACCTTATAGCCATACACGTAGGAAATCACTATACACACAACAAAATTCCTATACAAACAGTAGTTTACACATACTGTCATTACACGATGAGATGTGGGAGAGGTTGCCTGGGAACAAGAGGAGTGAGATGGGGTGTATTGGGAGTAGGGGTAGCTATTTGGGAAGCGGATGCGGGAGAGAAAGTAGTGTCGGGGAAGGCATCGGCAGAGGGATGTCTCGGAGAAGTCTCGGGACATGATGGTCCGGGAGGAGAGGGCTCAGGAGGACTCGTCTGGGGAGAGGAGGTCACGGGAAGACTCATGCCTGGTTGGAAGTAGGGAAAATTTTGTTCTTCAAATTGAACATGCCGGGTGAGGTAGATGCGTCTGGTTTTTAGCTCCATGCATTTGTAGGCCTTCATATTGTCCGGATAACCAAGGAAGACGCATGGTTGAGATCGTGGCTCAAGTTTGTCACCCGCATAAGGTCGAAGGCAGGGAAAACAAAGACAACCAAATGTGCGCATCCACTTATAATCTGGGAGCCGATGATGTAGAATCTCAAGAGGAGACTTGTTCTGCTGAGTAGAGGATGGTAGACGGTTGATCAGATATACGGCCGTCTTTGCTGCATCTGGCCAATGTTGTTTGGGCATGGAAGCAGTTAGAAGTAAAGCAAGTGTTGTTTCGATTATATGTCGGTGTTTTTGTTCTGCGACACCATTTTGTTCCGGAGTGTATGGTGCAGATGTTTGGTGTATGATACCAAGGCGATGAAATAGGGAAGAAAACTGGTTGTTGACAAACTCGCCCCCGCCGTCAGAACGAAAAATTTTGATTTTGGTGTTGAACTGTCGTTCAACCATGATTTGAAAAGACTGAAAAGCAGCAAACACATCGGATTTGTGATAAAGAGGATAGAGCCAAGTATATCGAGAGAAATCATCAATGAAAATAACATAGAATCTATATCCCTTTATCGATTGAATAGGAGCAGGGCCCCATACATCAGAATGAATTAAAACAAGGGGAGTTTTGGATCTTGATTCAGACAGAGGGAATGGGAGTTTATGACTCTTGCTCATAGAGCAATGAGAACAAGACTTCAGGGGAGACAGCTTGACAGATAGATCGGAGGCGATCTTTGAGACAACAGGAGAAGCTGGATGACCAAGTCTGGTGTGCCAAAGATCACCCGAGGAAGAAGATGCAAAGAAGGAGACTGGTTCCGAATGAAGTGGATAGAGCCCATTTCTACTCGGTCCGTGGAGAAGAATTTGACCGGTGTCTATGTCCTGAACAATAAAACCAGTAGAGAAGAATTTAATGAAACGGTTGTTATCTTTGGTGAATTTGTAAACTGAGAGTAGGTTTTTGGAAAACTCAGGAGCATGGAGAATGTCAGGAAGAAGTAAAGGAGACCGAAGCGAGGGGATAGAAGAGGAGCCAATGTTGGCAATAGGAGCAGAAACCCCAGTACCAACAGTGATCCTTTATTACCAGTGTAAGGACTCGAGGACTCAAGATGTCCCGCAGTAGAAGTGATGTGGTCAGTGGCCCCAGTGTCAAGAAACCAGTTTGTATCCGCAGAGGGAGTGCTTTGAGAGACATGCGCTTCTGGTTTGTGGACATGCTCATGAATCCAGAAGCAATCAAGTGTGTGATTATTTGGTTTCCCACATACTTGGTATGGAATAGGGCGACCAGTCGGATCGGTAGGGATACGACGCCTAGATCTCCCGGTTTGTGCTGGGGATCTGCCTGGAGTAGGGAGTAATGGAGGACGAGATTGACTCAAATGAGATGCCCCACGTCCACGACCGCCACGATTACTCGGGACATGTCCCGAGTAGGAGCGATACTGTCTTGAGCGGTTGTCACGATGGCTGTAGTTGGTGAAGAGAGCAGAAGTGTTATCCGGAACGAGAGTTGTCCCGGAGGTTGGTAACGTCTCGGAAGATGGTGCGTGACGTTGCAACAACATATTAGCTTCTTCAGCAATAAGGCTACTCCAAAGTTCTTCCACCGTGTATGGTATCCCGCGATTGCGAGCCATAACACAGAAGGAATTATAAGTAGAGTGAAGACCGTGAAGCGTCTGTCGGAGAACTTGTCCGGTGGTGACAGTATCTGGACCAGCCGTTTGTAGTTGATCGTAAATGTTCTTTGCACGGTCCAAATAGGTTGTCATGGATTCGTTTTCCATGGTGAGGTTGTTGAGTTTGTCTTGGAGAAGTTCAATGTGACCTTCGGAAAGAATGGCGTAACGTTGCTCCAATTTCGTCCAGAGAATACGAGAGGACGTTACACCGAGAATAATACCAAGGGCGGAGGTGGTAAGGGTTGCTTGAAGACAAATACAGAGGTGCTGATCAGTGATCAACCACTCTTGAAACTTTGGATTTGGGATAGGAGGAAGAGGTTCAGTGGTGGTGGAGCGAGGATCTGGTATAGTAGGAGAAGGGGAGGATAGAGTTCCGTCGACATACCCAAAGAAGCCATGAGCGTTGAGAACGCCGGTGACTTGAGACTTCCAGAGAATGTAGTTGGTGGAGTCAAGACGAGTGGTAATGAGATTTGGAAATTTGGAGATGAGAAACTTAAGGTTGGGAGAGATCGGTTCCATTGGATACCGACGAAGGGGACGACCGGTTAGGGAGGATGCTCTGATACCATGAAGAAATATAGAAGAAGAAGATATACGATCGGAGAGAGAGATAAGAGAAACCGACAATATTTTCATTAGCCTCAATGGGTTTATATAGATTACATAGTGACTGTTGGAATGCCAACATGTATGACTCTTGGGATACCTGTCAACAAGAACGTCCGCTAAATCACTGCATCATCCTCACAAAATCTCTAAAGCAAACGAACCCATCTCCGTCCGAATCCACCCCCTTGATCATCCTCCTGCACTCTTCAACTGTGCACGCCTCGTCGCCGAGCGCCACGAAAACTCCCATCAGCTCCTCCGCCGATATCTTCCCGTCTCCTTCCGCATCGAACACCCGAAACACGTCCCGCAGCTCCTCGACGCTCCTCCCATTGCTGCCGGTCTCCACGGTACCCGACCCGACTGCACCCTCCAGCTCATCCAGGCTAATGCAACCCTCATCGTCGCAGTCGATCTCACCGACGATAGCGACCACCTCCGCGTCCGTTAACGGGTCAGGTCCGAGCTTGCGGAGCGCAGCTTCCAGCTCGCCCTTGGTGATCCTGAATCTGCCGGAGGCTGTTAGCCTCCCGGACGAGCCGAACCTGCCCGATGCATTGTCCGATGAGGATGATGATGAGACGACACCGCACGTGCTCTTATTCTTGGAGCTCTCCCTTTTGGGAGACGAAGGCAGTTTTGCGCACAAAGATCTTGCAAACTTCATATAGATTTAATTTCCCAGAGAAGGAGAAATCCTTGGAATAGAGTGGAGGGAGGGGGAGGGTTTAAAAGGATGGAGAAAGTGAAGGGAAGTGAGTTTCCAGGAAGCTTCGTTGGATGAGGTGGGATTTATGCAATTTGAACTGATAGATATGGGTTCAATATATAGTTATGTTAATCTTGTTGTTTTAATTAGTTTGTTGTGTTTGGATTTTGGAGTGGGCGGCTTTTGTTAATGCATAGTTGTATAACTGTGTGATGTGTAATTGTTTCGACTTGTTATTGTGTTTGCTGCAAGTGGTGTAGTGGACTGTTGTGATAAATGTGGAGAATATCAGCTCTTTGATTATGTGAGGTTAAGTCAGCAGACTAAACAAAGTTGGATTTGGCGTACTGTGTACTATAATTAATTAGATAGACTATTAAAAAAAGTGTGAGCAGGTAGCTTACTGGAAGTTGGATTTGATGAAGTTTAGGGTTCAACCCGATGTTTCAGAAATTTTGACAGTAGAAGTCTTTCGCACTTGCTGTAGAAAATATTTCACTGCTTTCAAAAGCAAACTGGAAGTTGCCGATCGTCTTCACACATTAATTCTGACAGCGGAGAAAGCAGGAAAAGGCCCAACTCCTCTGGCTCTTTGTCCGGCTAGCTCTTAAAGAGGAGTCCCAAAGTATCATCATCTCACCTGCAGCCTCTGGCAGAAGGTGAAGCTGATGTTGCTGTTTGTTTCCAGCAAAGTCCCATGCTGAGCTCCGACAACAAATAGTGCTGATACCTACTCCGATGTCACCATCTGCAACTGCCCCATGGGCTAATATATCTACTAAATTAAATTATATCGTGGGTATATGTGTTTTTACTTTTGGATTCAGTTGTGATCGGAAAAAAAGAGTCTGCATATTATTTTCTTTACTTACTACGGAGACAAATCATTCCATTCCAATAGTTAGTATGCGAATATTATTTAGGTATGCGGCTCTATATTCTATATAAAATGTAAATGTCTGTGGGACTAAGAAAATTAAGAAGTTACTATCTAACACATGGATCACATGATAAGCTCATAATTCATGATATAACATTGGGCCGGTCCATCGAATGCTCAGTTATTTGTTTAAGAAGACATGCCCGCAGTTCTGGCCCAACAACCCAGAAGTCCTCATGTGAGGTCGGCCGTCTTTACATTAAAGTTTCACCGAGCCAACCACGCGCTCCAGAAAGTTTCACATTGAGTGGATCCTCCGTCAAGACTTCGGATCCGATCCGAACTCCTTCGTAACTTTGCTAGAGCCTGATCAGAAGCAAGGAAGAATTAGGGAGAAAAAAGAAACATTAATTTAATTCTTAATCAGAGCGTGCTCAAAAACTTTTTGGAGCTTCTTGTATTTGAAGACTTGGTGCAAGTTTCAAGGAAGGGGGTTGGTCCCTATTTATATAGGCGACTAACTCCTCCCATTTTCTCTATATCCGATGTGGGTCTAAAAAATTTGAGGAAAAAAAAACAATTAAGTTTGCCTTATACAAATGCCAAACTTTAGTGAATTTTTCCCTTCCTCACCAGTGAGCTTCACAAGTGATATCACATATCAAATCGAAGATCACTGAATGGTGAATGCATAGAAATAAACGGGGCTCAATTCCGACTTCGTTTGACCCCTCAAACGTACGTCGAAAGTTGATAAAAAAACACGTTCTGGTGGAAAAAACGCAGCCGTCAATAGGGTTTCAAAACCCCCAACTGTGGGCCCCACAATGGGGCCCACCCGTGTCAACTACAACAGGCACGCATGGGACCTACTCATTAATTGGGCGGGCCTAGCCGCCCGCTTGCATGCGGGCGGGCACAGCCACTGGGCATGGGCCCCTCCTGGGCCCAGCGTGCGCTGGGCTAGTTGGCTCTTCTTTCCAGCACATTGCACAGCCCTGTTAAGCCACATTTATTTAATTATTGCTTTAACTCTTAAAGCTTTTTGGGCCCACTTAATTAAAAATGACTTCTTTGGCCTATTAGACTCATTTAAGGTCTGTTTTGGCGCCATTTGAACCTGTATTTTCA
>JAULAV010008034.1:0-24004 GCA_030789695.1 Scilla litardierei | reverse complement strand
TACCGTTAATTGGAAAGTAAACGTGACATACAAGCATGATGAGGGTGACGGACCAAGCTTCGTTGTCAAGCTAGGTCAAAGGCGCCTAAACGGCTATCCTTTCACCGTCTAGTCTCTTTTACGCTAAAGCAAGGTAAATGGCCTAAGACATGGCCCAAATCAAGAGATGCAAGTTTCATTTGCCTAGTACCGGGGGGTGACGACCACTTCGTCACACGGATGCTAAGTTACGGGGAAATCGCTGTTATGGGAGAACAATCAACATACAACATGAAATTTTATTAGGGTTTCATAAAAATACAAATAGGTTATGAAAACAACGGTAGATCGATTTCTTACCGAGAGGAGGCGGAAGAAATACTCCGGGGAACCCTAGGATCAGATCTGAAAAAGATTGGGGAGTTTGGAGAAACTAGGGTTTTGGGGGATTTGGGGATTTTGATGGATTTGGTGAGATTTTGGGGAAGATGAGAGGTAGATAGAGTGAATGGATGGATTGGATGATGGATTTAGGGCTTGGCATGAAGGATTGAAGCTTGGAGGAAGATGGGGGCTCAAGGGGGAAGATTTTAGGGTTTTGGGTCGTGTTGAGGAAGAAGAAAACGTTTGGGATGGGTTTAAATAGGCTAGGCTGGCGGCTGCCCAGAAATTAGGGTTTCAACACTGGTTAGTCGGTCAAAGAACAACCACTGACCGACTAGTTTGGCAACTAGTCGGTCGGTCGACCAACGCAGACCGACTAAGTGTAAACAGTAACTCCTGAACGAAAATA
Organism: Scilla litardierei; assembly: GCA_030789695.1. Classification (NCBI taxonomy): domain Eukaryota; kingdom Viridiplantae; phylum Streptophyta; class Magnoliopsida; order Asparagales; family Asparagaceae; genus Scilla; species Scilla litardierei. Next base: position 23,232 of record JAULAV010008034.1, on the reverse strand, counting down.
GGATTTAGAGTTAGTCGGTCCATGAACAAATACTGACCGACTAGTTTAGCATCTAGTCGGTCGATGAACGTTCTTAGACCGACTAAGAGTGAACAGTATAGATACTAAAATTAGGATGATGAGTTAGTCGGTTCAAGAAGCATTGCTGACCGACTAGTTTGCAACCTAGTCGGTCAACCAACGTTCTTAGACCGACTAACGATAAACAGTAGCTCTTGATTAATTTAGAAAGCCAACTAGTCGGTCCAAGAAGGACTGCCGACCGACTAGATCGTCATCTAGTCGGTCGGTGCCCCTTCTTATCACGGCTAGTGAGCACAAAAAGTTCCGATACGGAGCGCGGGGCCCCGGGATCGATTTCTAAGACTCCTAGGCTTGATCTAATAGTTAGATATGACCGTTATGAAGCCCGTCACGAATGACGTACTTCGAAATCGACGATCCTAAGGAAGAAACGAGAAAATACGACGAATCGATCGAAAATGAAAGCTACGGAGACGAAAACCACACATGAGGAGAAAATCCACCAAAACACATATTATATTATATAATAAATCCAGATACATGAAAAGTAGTCGTTACATCCTCCCCAACTTAAGAAAAATTCCGTCCTCGGAATTTCCAAATACTCACGAGTCCGGAAACAAAAGCGGGAAACGCTCTCGCATCTCATCCTCATTCTCCCAAGTAGACTCTCCAGGTGAGCCGTGTCGCCACATCACCCTCACAAGGTTGACAACCTTGTTCCGAAGAGATTTCTGACGCCTGTCCAGAATCTGCACTGGATGCTGGTCATACGTCAAATCGGGGCGAACGGTAATCTCCGAAAAATCCACCGCATGAGACGGATCGCTAATGTATCGACGAAGCTGTGACACATGGAAAACATCGTGAACTCCTTCCAAAGATGGCGGCAAGGCCAAGCGATAAGCTACCTCGCCAACCCCTCTCCAAAACGTCAAATGGTCCAATGTATCGCGGGCTCAACTTCCCACGCTTCCCGAAACGAATCACACCACGATTCGGGGAAATCTTCAAGAACACATGGTCGCCCCGGCTGAAACTCCAAAGGACGACGCTTAGCATCCGCCCAATGCTTAAAACGGTCCTGAGCAATTCTCAACCTCTCCCGAATATTCCTGACGATCTCCACGGCCTCCACAATCATCTCAGGTCCCAACAACTCCCGATCACCAACGTCATCCCAACTCAATGGTGATCGAAATTTCCTCCCATAAAGAGCGGCGAAAGGCGCCATGCCAATACTCGCCTGGAAGCTGTTGTTGTAAGAGAACTCCACCAGATGTAGATGGTACTCCCACGAACCCTTGAAATCCAACATGCACGCCCTCAGCATGTCTTCCAAAATCTGAATCGTCCTCTCGGACTGGCCATCCGTCTGTGGATGGTACGCCGTGCTGAAACTCAGACGCGTACCCAAGATCTTCTGCAAACTCTGCCAGAACTGAGATGTGAATCTCGTGTCTCTGTCCGACACGATACTCACGGGGACTCCATGAAGTCGCACGACCTCCTCCATATATCTCCTTGCCAGCGCCTCAGTGGACTGTCCCACTCGGAACGGAATAAAGTGCGCAGATTTGGTCAATCGATCTACGATCACCCAAATCGCGTCATTCTGCTTCGGACTCCGAGGTAGTCCAGTCACGAAATCCATAGTGATGTGTTGCCACTTCCACTCCGGAATCGGAAGCGGTTGTAGCAACCCGGCCGAACGCTGATGCTCCGCCTTCACTTGCTGGCAAACCAAGCACTTGGCTACACTTCGAGCCACGCTCCTCTTCATACCATGCTACCAATAATTTAGACGAAGATCCTGGTACATCTTGGTGCCACCAGGATGCACAGAATACGGCGAACTGTGTGCCTCCACCATCAACTCCTCTCTAATATCCCCAGCTGGCACACACAACCTGGCTCCAAACCTCAGCGAGCCATCCTCATGAACCAAAAAGTCAGTCCGCAGACCGGCTTCCACCATCTCCCGAATCCTCACCAGCTTCGGATCCTCATCCTGGCCAGCCTTAATCCGATCCACAATCGTCGACTGTACCTGCATGTACATCAACGATGAAGCCTCCCCAGGAAGAACAATTTCCACACCAGACTCGCAAAAATCCTGCTGCAATCTCCTCTGCGAGGTCAAAATCATCACCGCTGGAAGCCTACTCAGCGCATCTGGAACCACATTCACCTTGCCAGGGTGAAACTGCAAATCAATCTCATAATCCGCCATAAGCTCCAACGATCGACGCTGTCGCATGTTGAGCTCCTTCTGAGTGAAAATATACTTCAAGCTTTTGTGATCGGTGAAAATCTTCACTTTCTCACTCAGCAGGAAGTGCCTCCAAATCTTAAGAGCAAACACAACGGCAGCCAACTCCAAATCATGCGTCGGGTAATTCTTCTCATGAACCTTAAGCTGACGAGACGCATACGCCACAACATGCCCATGCTGATGCAACACACAACCGAGACCCTTGCCAGAAGCATCGCAAAAGATCTCAAATCCACCGCTGCGATCAGGCACAACAAGAATAGGGGCAGTCGTCAACCTCTCCTTCAGAATACCAAAAGCACTCTCACAATCACCCGACCAAACAAAAGCAACATCCTTCCGCGTCAACCTGGTCATCAGCTCAGCAATGCAAGAAAAGTCCTTAATGAAACGCCGATAGTAACCAGCAAGTCCAAGGAAACTCCGAATCTCAGATGCTGACGACGGAACAGGCCATTCCCTGATGGCCCTAATCTTCTCGGGATCCACTGAAATACCATCTCCAGTCACCACATGCCCGAGAAAAGCAACCCTATCCAGCCAGAACTCACACTTCGAAAACTTAGCATACAACCGATGCTTCCTCAGAATCTCCAACACCGTTCTCAAGTGCGAGGCATGCTCTTCCTCCGACTTCGAATAGATCAGAATGTCGTCAATAAAGATAACGACAAACTTATCCAAAAAGTCGTAGAAAATCAGGTTCATCAGATTCATGAAAACTGCCGACGCGTTAGTTACGCCGAAAGGCATAACCACAAACTCATAGTGTCCATACTTCGTCCTGAACGCTGTCTTCGGAACATCTCCCTTCTTCACCTTCAACTGATGGTAACCACTCCTCAAATCCAACTTAGAAAACACCCTCGAACCTCCAAGCTGATCAAAAATATCATCGATGCGAGGCAACGGGTATTTATTCTTAATGGTCACCGCATTCAACTCCCGATAGTCCACGCACATGCGACGTGAACCATCCTTCTTCTTCACTAGCAGCACCGGTGCTCCCCACAGAGACACGCTAGGATTAATATAACCCTTCTGCATAAGCTCATCCAACTGCTTCCGCAACTCTTCCAATTCTGCAGGTGCCATACGATATGACGCCTTCGAAATCGGCTGCGCACCTGGAACGAGGTCAATAGAAAATTCCAGAGCTCGATCAGGTGGCAAACCAGACATCTCCTCGGGGAAGACGTCGCCAAAATCACGCACCACAGCTGGCCACTCCAGCTCCATCTGCATAGCCACAGCCTCCACCGGCCTGGCCCGAAATCTGACAGGACCAAGCGAACTGCTACCACGACTGAACTCGAACACTGGATGTCCGGGAATCTCGAACACCGCCTTCTTCCTCCGACAGTCAATCGTAGCATAGAAGCTCGCAAGCCAATCCATCCCAAGGACCGCATCGTAATTGATGATGTCGTGGACAATGAAATCAGCACAAAGCTCACGTCCACAAACCACCAACGGGCAAGAATTGCACCCACGATGCACCGAGACTACACCGTTCCCTGTGACGATATTCCAACTCTTAGGAAGAGAGGACGTCGACAAGGAATGCTTCTCCACGAAGCTCCGGGCCAAAATACACATCGATGCGCCAGAGTCAAAGAGGACTCGTGCAGGGAACGTGCAAACCAAAACCACACCTGACAAGCAATTAACAATCAAATCCTAGTCTAGCAGCAATCATGAGCAAGCAACCAACATAATCAAAGATCAAACTAACTAAGGAAGATAAATAGCTAGAATGAGCGTTACCTGTAATAACCTCATCCACGGCCATGCTCTCCTCCTCAGTCATCAGAAAGGCCTGCCCTCTCGGCGGAACAGCCTGTCGAAAAGCCTGTCTCTGTGGAACAAGAGGCGCTCCACGTCCAACGGGCACAGGAGCTCGCTGCTGCAACGGCTGTGCTGCAATAGGAGCCTGCCAAGGCTGCCTCGACTTCGGACACTCCCGGATGGTGTGGGCAGGATCTCTGCAGACAATGCACTGTCCTAGAAACCTCCTACACTGATCCCGGAGGTGTCCAGTCTTGCCACAGAAATGGCAAGTCTTCAGAATAGGCCCTCCTGGCCTCTTGAACTGCACCGGATGATTAGGCTTGAAACCAGGCCTAACCACCGCCCTGGCCTGCTCCATAGGCCTCTTCCCAGCTCCGGAAACATGTCCCTTCCTCTGATTCAAATTCAACTCTTGCCGCCTCGCAGCAATCAGAACCTTCTGATATGTCTCCAGGTCAGAAGAGGTCACAAAGCTCTGAAGCTCCAAGGCAAGTCACTGAAGAAATCGCTGAGCTTTCTCATCGGCATCCTGCACCATCCTAGGTGCAAACCGACTGAGCCTCGTGAACTCCTGGTGGTACTGATCCACCGACAAGCTCCCCTGCTTCAGATCTATAAAGCGCTGCAGCATCACCTGCCTAGCAGCTTTCGGGAAGAACTCTCCATCAAATCTGGACTTGAAGGTAGCCCAAACGATCGGCTCCACTAGCATCTTCTCTTCAGCATCCCACCAATTCCTGGCGTTGTCCTTCAGCTGCCTCTTAGCCAAATCAACCCATCCAGCCGGGTTAATCTTCGCCATTGCCAAGTTATCCTCAATGTTCCTTATCCACTCGTCGGCAGCCAGAGGACCCTCAGATCCATCAAAATATGCGGGACCCAGCTCCCGAAACTGCTTCGCTCCTGGCTCGGAGCGAGGGACATCCGGAAGAGCACGGGCAGCATGAGCAAGTGGAGCATTCTGGACTTGCAGAAGCACGCCCTGCTGCACTTGCATCATCTGCAGCATCATCCACATCATCTCACCGCTGGTGGGTTCCCGCTCAGGCTCCTCATCATGAGGGAGCGCACCACTGCCCCGACCACGGGTGAAACGCCTTCCTGCCATCTAGTGACACAGAGAACGAATCAGATTAGACTCATAGCTTATGACTCGGATATCGAATTCATTCGTTGGACAATCTAATATTATTATTGTTATCCTTGATAATTGCAGTTACAGAGGGACCTGCATGGGCCACCACTAAAACCTGTCACGCCCCGCTTCCCTAAAATGGAGGCGAGACGTGAGAAGGTCCGCACGAGAGAGGAGCTGTGAAGCCCCAAACCCGATAAGCGTCAATTTAGTATAAGCAGGTCCCTGTAATCGTAAAAGGAACAACAACAATAATAATAAAGAGACGGATATAAATTTCCAATCCCAAGTTCGTCCACAAAATATTCAACATCACAGAAAAGCCACCAGGCTAACAGAAAAGAGTCTAAGGCCCAGAACAAGGCCAACAAAAATAACACAAACATAACAGAGTATCAAACTAGGTGCCACGCACCGACAGTTAAGCAGCCTAACCAAGAAGCTAAACAAAGACACTAAGACTGATCCCCGGTATCAATGTAGTCCTCGATCAACGAGGGCCCTGACTCAGCGTCAGCGAACACCACGTCCTCAGCAAGTAACTCAGGCTCGGGCTCTAACATGTGTCACCCAAAAGAGAAAAGGGGCACATGTCAGCAAGTCGAAAGACTTGTGCAAGGAAACTGGAATAAAGGTAAACTAGCAACCTAGCAGTTAAAATATGGTGCATGGCAAGTTAAGTGGTGGTAACAGGTAGAGTAAAGGGGAGTACAAGTGGCAAGTGGTTGTTGTGACATGTAATGTCGAGTAACAAGTAAGGTACAAGGGATCACTCAACGAGTGCCCTATTGCCCGCAGGCTGTGTTCAAGTATCAAGTACAAGGGGTCACTCAACGAGTGCCCTATTGCCCGCAGGCTGTGTTCAAGTATCAAGTACAAGTGGTCACTCAACGAGTGCCCTATTGCCCGCAGGCTGTGTTGAGCTCGTCTTCTGGTACACGAGCCAGAAAGTGTAAATGGCATAGGATTGTGCCCACGCAAGGTGGGTGCCTAGCCGGAACAATAGTACAAGTATGTAGCAAAGCTACGCAATCACGATGAATATTCAAGCATGCAATGACATGAGCAGTTAATACGCGTACCGTTAATTGTATTTAAACGTGACAGGCAAAATGCAATGACATGAACAGATATTCGCGTACCGTTTATTTAAATTAAACATGACAGTTAAAATGCAATAGCAGTTAAGGATGCATGGATGACATGAACATTTAATACGCGTACCGTTAATTGGAAAGTAAACGTGACATACAAGCATGATGAGGGTGACGGACCAAGCTTCGTTGTCAAGCTAAGTCAAAGGCGTCTAAACGGCTATCCTTTCACCGTCTAGTCTCTTTTACGCTAAAGCAATGTAAATGGCCTAAGACATGGCCCAAATCAAGAGATGCAAGTTTCACTTTCCTAGTACCGGGGGGTGACGACCACTTCGTCACACGGATGCTAAGTTACGGGGAAATCGATGTTATGGGGGAACAATCAACATACAACATGAAATTTTATTAGGGTTTCATAAAAAATACAAATAGGTTATGAAAACAACGGTAGATCGATTTCTTACCGAGAGGAGGCGGAAGAAATACTCCGGGGAACCCTAGGATCAGATCTGGAAAAGATTGGGGAGTTTGGAGAAACTAGGGTTTGGGGGGATTTGGGGATTTTGATGGATTTGGTGAGATTTTGGAGAAGATGAGAGGTAGATAGAGTGAATGGATGGATTGGATGATGGATTTAGGGCTTGGAATGAAGGATTGAAGCTTGGAGGAAGATGGGGGCTCAAGGGGGAAGATTTTAGGGTTTTGGGTCGTGTTGAGGAAGAAGAAAACGTTTGGGATGGGTTTAAATAGGCTAGGCTGGCGGTTGCCCAGAAATTAGGGTTTCAACACTGGTTAGTCGGTCAAAGAACAACCACTGACCGACTAGTTTGGCAACTAGTCGGTCGGTCGACCAACGCAGACCGACTAAGTGTAAACAGTAACTCCTGAACGAAAATAGGATTTAGAGTTAGTCGGTCCATGAACAAATACTGACCGACTAGTTTAGCATCTAGTCGGTCGATGAACGTTCTTAGACCGACTAAGAGTGAACAGTATAGATACTAAAATTAGGATGATGAGTTAGTCGGTTCAAGAAGCATTACTGACCGACTAGTTTGCAACCTAGTCGGTCAACCAACGTTCTTAGACCGACTAACGATAAACAGTAGCTCTTGATTAATTTAGAAAGCCAACTAGTCGGTCCAAGAAGGACTGCCGACCGACTGGATCGGCATCTAGTAGGTCGGTGCCCCTTCTTATCCCGGCTAGTGAGCACAAAAAGTTCCGATACGGAGCGCGGGGCCCCGGGATCGATTTCTAAGACTCCTAGGCTTGATCTAATAGTTAGATATGACCGTTATAAAGCCCGTCACGAATGACGTACTTCGAAATCGACGATCCTAAGGAAGAAACGAGAAAATACGACGAATCGATCGAAAATGAAAGCTACGGAGACGAAAACCACACATGAGGAGAAAATCCACCAAAACACATATTATATTATATAATAAATCCAGATACATGAAAAGTAGTCGTTACAATTTTACCGCAAAATGCGTATCTCTAAAAGAAATCACATAAATAGTTTTCGCATAATCCATCGTATTTGATAATTTTTATTTTATTGGGGTGAAAGGGTGTTTACTTTTAAGTTGATTTTGAACTTCAGGTTCATTTTGTCAAAGTGGATACGATGTTAAACTTTTTGAAATCATGATTGGTTTGTTGTCATAAAATATCGTCATATCATGAGCATGAGCATGGGATGATCATATAAGAGTGAAAAATGCAACAATTAATGATTTATCATACACATAATATGAAGCTTGTAAGCTAAAAAGTTATGCTCAATAAAATAGTTGAAAGAAACTAAATTATCATTGGAAATAAAACAAGCATGTGAGCTTAAGAATGTATGCTCAGCTAACATGAATTGAAACACATACACATGTTATTTATATTCTGCAGGTATATAAATAATTTCATCTCAGACATATATTTATGCTACATGCATTAAAAATATATCATAGAGATTTTAGCATGCTAAATAAAATGTTTAACATAGAACATTAAATATACTGCAGGCATATAATTTCCTACACATGCATTTATAGTGTTTAAGCGTAAATTTATGCTAGAGGCAATAAAAATATGCAACATCCCATCGCAGAGAAATGCAGCAGGCATTTAATTTCAGCGCAGACAATTAATCATCACAGGCAATTAATCATCATAGGTAATTTATAATGGAAATGAAAAAATTTCGTTTAATAATTATTGGACCACTGGACAACGTCATACACTGTTAGGTTAGTTAACAAACGGCTGAGCTGTCACAGGATCTGCCTAATTATTAAACGTGTAATAATCAAATAATCCAAAAAATGCGATGATTTATAAAGCAGGTCATTAATTAGATTTTAACGAAGAAAAAACTTAATTAAATCTGAAAATAATTTGTGAAAACAAATTCTTTGTGGAAACCCCCTAATTAGGGTTTACGGAGGTGATCTGCGGTGCAATCCTGTGCAACCGACTAGGGTTTCCGTCGCGTGGGTTGCCGCTTCTGGCGGCTAGGGTTTCGTTCATGCGCACGGAGGGAACACCGTCGCTGCCGCTCTGGTGGTTTGGCGGCGGTGGCTGACGCTGCAGGCGGCAGAAGCGCTGGCCGGGGTGCTGTCCGCCGCTGCAGGTGGCGGCATCGAACGGCCGTCGCTACAGGCGGCATCATCGCTGGCCGCCGCTGCAGGTGAAGGATCTGTCCGCCGCAGCAGGCGGCGACAGCGACCGCGGCCGCCGTTGCAGGCGGCGGCTCTGTCCGTCGCGGCAGGCGGTGGCCTGGGCCGCCGCTACAGGCGGCGGCCCGGGCTGCCGCCGGAGCGGCAGCGGCACGACGCCGCTTCTGGCGGCGGGGAGATCGCTAGGGGGGTTTCGTGCGATCGTGGCTTCTGACCGCGTTGCGAAGAAAAGATCCCCTCTATGGTTTGAAAATTTTTGAGTAAGAAAACGGTAAAAACATGATTTTTATTAGAAAAATCTATTTTTAGTCTTCAAAACATCGTTTTTCATCGTAAAAATTTGATTTTTAGAGATAAAAACGTCGATTTATCATTTAAAAGGTTGATTTATCATGTAGATCTGAGATTAAAATTCAATCTTATACAAACCAAACAATGATCCAATCGCATGCGCATAAAAAGTTTAGATCTAGGGATTAAAAATTACCTCTAGATACTACCCTCCGGATCTAGCGACGTTCGGTGAAGGAAGCCCTTTCGCGTCGCGATTCGTCCGTCGGCAGAGGTTCGGCTCAGTTGACGATCGTGCTGATAACGTGTTATAAGCTTGGCGGCTGCAGAACCCCGTAGCCCTGTATTTATAGAAGTAAGGTTACATAATAGGTGGATACCCAATACACTAATGGGCCTACAAAAGCCCGCTTATAACAGAAACATTTTATTTCTTTAAAAAAACTAAGTACACCCTGCATGACTCGAGTGTAATAATTTCATATATTTACTAATGGGATGGATTATATACATATCAATTTGAGGTGTACAGAGGTGACTCTGTCAAATATGGAAAAAAAACTCACTTCATTGGGTTAATCTAATCATCTCTCTTGCAATTTTTTGCTATTTATGGAAAACATCAACTCAATGCATCTCATTTTGACGTGTATATAGTCCATCTCTTTACTAAATAGAGTCATCATTCAGCTCTTTCTTAGATGTAAGGATATGAAATTTATGTTAGATATCAAACATAGTCCCACGTCGGCTAGACAATGGGATGTGGGGGATATAAATATGAATTGAATCTACATTGGAATGAGGCCTTTTGGGGAGAGCCTGAGAACAAAATCTTGTGGGCCTTTGCAAAGGCCCAAAGTGGACAATATCATACCAGTGTGGAGATTGATGAGTTGTGCGCCCATATTTAAACCCCAACAAGTGGTATTAAAGTATGGAGTTGAGCTCTCAAGTATTAATTTGGACTTCACGTAAGGCGTCCGTCCCTCGTGCAGTAAATATGCGACTCAATCGAGCAAGATGTGCGCCACCTGTTAAAAAATGAAATTGATCGGTTAATGATGTGGCTCTTGCAGACATGTGAGTTTCACGTGTGTGGGGTATAAATATGGAATTGAATCTCCATTGGTATGAGGCCATTTGGGGAGAGCCCGATAAAAAAATCATGCGGGCCTTGTGAAGGCCCAAAGTGGACAATATCACAACATTGTGGAGATTGAAGAGTTGTGCACCCATATTAAACCCCAATAATTTAAACATCTCATTTAAAAACTGTATCGTCTGCTTGTATAGAACCAAGTCAATTCTTTTAGCACTCTCGCTAATAAAATCCCTTGTATGTCAAAAACCAATGAAATCATTCCTCTTATTTATTACTAAACTTCTTCTCGAAGGAAGGGGCCTAATGGATGTTGAGCTTTCTTACATTTATCTTTCGCGTGGTATTAATTTCTCTCGACGCAACTCTAAAACTTAATATCACCTTTGACATCTCTAAGTAATGGCTGCAAGATGATTATTCGATATTCACTCAACATCCTCTAGAGCAATTAATCGAGGAGCTTTTCAGACAGGTGAGTTTCACGTGCCTCTTCCACACAGTGAAGTTGATATGAACATGTGTCCTCTTCCAGTCAAGATGAGTCTGAATTGAATATGTGAGCTCTCAAGTCAAGAATGGGATCGGCTTGAAGATCAAGATGAATTGATCAAGTTGATTAGTCAAGGGTTGACTATGTGAGACTATATTTTAGGTGGAGATTGTGAGATATCAAATATAGTCCCACATCGGATAGACAAGGGGATGTGTGGGTATAAATATGGCATTGAATCTACATTGATATGAGGCCTTTGGGGGAGAGCCCCAGAACAAAACCATGTGGGCCTTGTGAAGGCACAAAGTGGACAATATCATACTATGGTGGAGATTGATGCGTTGTGCGCCCATATTTAAACCCCAACAATTTAAACATCTCATTTTAAAACTTTGTGTATGCTCATATAGAACCAAGTCAATTCTTTTAGCACTCTCGCTTATAAAATCCCTTGTATGTCAAAAAGCAATGAAATCATTCCCCTTATTTATTCCTAAACTTCTTCTCGAATGAAGGGGCCTAATGGATGTTGAGCTTTCTTACCTTTCCATTTTCCTTGGTCTTAATTTCTCACTGACACCACTCTAAAACTTAATATCACCTTGGATATCTCTTAGCGTTGCATCATTGGGCCGGCTCTCGAGGGACTTGTTCAACAAGCGACCAAAGCGCACAAAGCCCATGAAAGAAACCTGAAGGAAACTCAGTCAAAGCCTACGAATCGCCATCTTTGCCGAGGCCATAGTACAGGGGCAACCCTAGTTCCAGCTACATGTATAAGGATTGGTTGATGAGTTTATTAAGTTTAAAATATAAGAATCCCAAATCTATGGTTAGTCCAAGAATTCACCAATACAAACAATCATCACTTGCAATCATTATTTTGGTTGTTTGTTTGCATGGAATAAATCTTAAAATGTAAAAATGATTTATTTAGGTTGAAAATACTTTCTGATTGAAAGGATTTTTAATGATAATTATAAGTTCTTATTTGGACTTCTAGCCAAAAATGAGATAGTTGATTAAAATATGGGTCTTTATATATTGGTCTTCTTTTTTTTTGTCTAGTTCATAAATACTTATCTAATAATATAATTTGTGATTTGATCCAAAAAAAATTATAATGGTTTTTTAAAAGACATTAATTAACTTTTTTCTAAAATTGAAGTATGTTCCGTTAAAATTAACAGAACATATCTTGTCTTCTTCGGCATCCTCTTCATCCTCTTCTCTTTTGTCCTCTCCTTCTCAACCTCCACCATCTCACTCAACTCATTTCCTCTATTGAGCTCTGTAATGACCACTCTCACCTCTAACAACTTTTTCGCTTCTCACTCCTTAACCTTCGAAAAAAAATCTTTATAAAACACTTGTCCAAATCCCATCCATTTCTTCTTCCTTTCATCTCTCAAGAAATGATCCAATCCCTAACCCTAACCATATCGCTAATCATATCCTCCTCATCTCCTCTCTTTTCATACATGAAAAAAAATCCTTCAAACCTAGTCTTCACTCTATCTCCCTCATGCATCTTCTTATCATTTAAGAAATCTTCTTCAAAATTCAAACTAAAACTCTAACCAATCACTTTCCTTTCTCATCCTCATTAATATATCTCTGTTTCAAATCAAAACCCAAATCCTTAACCCCATCCACCTCCACGCTTTGCTCATCCTTGAATAAATCACTTTCTCTAACCCTAATCTCATCCATGTCCATCCTCCTTTCATCCTTCAATTCTCAAACCCAAACAGAACCTAAAATTTAATTTCTCTTTTTCAATCTCCTTCTAACTTTCCTCTCCATCCAACCTGAATTTATTATCTTTCCTAACCCAAAGAAACATTATTATAACCCAAAATGAAAAGGATTAGCTCGGGTCTAGTCCGATATCAATCAGATTTGAGCCCAATTTTAACTCGAACCCATCAAGAGTGACTCTTTTCAAGCATCTTAATAGATGTATATGATCAAATTGCAAATTATATAATCTGAGGTTTCAAATTAGACATTAATATTCGACAAAACTAAAATTTTAAATTTTAAACAGCCTGTTGTTATTGTTTATATGTTTTTTAGTTAAGGGGTTGCATTTACAGTGTCAAAGAAAAATAAAACATAGTTATAAAAAATAAATTAAAGCTATTAAAGATTTTGTTGCAAACAAAAATCCAAAATGTAAACTAAACTATTCGACTGACATTATAGCTAGAACTTCAAAGTAGTTGGAAGAGACTATGAAGACTTAAACTTTCCAATTCAATAAAGCCTTAATTGATCAAAAATTCATTTGTTTCTGTTACTACATTGGGTAGGCCCACATAGAAGTGAAAAGATATTTCATTCAAATAAATAAGACCAAAATGAATGCATCACCTTGGCCCAACAGCCCAAATGCCTGCGTGAGCGGTTAACCGCTTACCCAGTCAAAAGTGACGGCCCACCCACCCATTGAGCCCCCAAATATTAAGGGATCGGTTAATAATTGGTCGTTTAGTAATGGAGGAGTAAATGGTCGGCTGTTATGATCTTTTTAAGGGACAATAATGCCATCATAAGGGCAAGACTGTTATCCACTAACGACACTCGGAGGAGCCCTCACCTATAAGTAGTCTTAGCAATGATAAGACATGGATCAATCTCCAAAGGTACTAAACACTCAGGTACTCTGACACTCTATTATCTGCTTCCACTGTATATTTCCTCCTCCAAAGCTCGGCGTGGCAGTGATTGAACGACCTTCCAATAGGTCGGACTTAGCTACCCCGAGCTCCCTTTTAGTCATCCACTGACTTAAGCATCGGAGTGGATTTGGGTCGAAACCCAGATCCGACTCCCCTGACGATTTCTCTGTGTTGCAAACCAACAAAGATAGATTGGAGTTAAGTTGGGCTTCCACCTAACAGCTCGAACTTAGCTCTCCTCGGCCCAGGGTCACCTCTTCTTAGCTCCCACTCTTCAACTGACAAAGCGCCACGTCACCGGAGGCGTCCTTGTCAGCTCTCTTCTTATTGTGAGACGGATTTACCTATCAATAGTTGGTGTTGTCTGTTGGAACTCAGAGTCAACATCCCAATCATCCACAATGTCGACTCACCCCACTAACCAAGGGCCAGAGGGGCCAATTGCTAGCAGGGAGATAGATGCTCACATACTCTATGATGACCCTATCTCTTCTTCCCAGTAAGGATATGAACCACAACTAATCACATTGGAGCAATTTCATGCGTTCTCCAACGAAGTCAATGTCAACATTAGGACATTGACTTCCGTGATAGAACAACTAACATGTAGGCTGCCTCGGTTGGCTGAAGGGCTGCAACCCGTCAATGTGGGATTGAGCTCCAAGAAGCTACTATCCAAACCCAAAAGCCAGATGAATGAAGAACCGAACTCAGAGGTTCAACTCATCCCCGTGACTACCCCTTCTCCACCGCCTCGACAGAGTCTCGAGGTCATTAATCTCGACGAGGGTCAAGATGGTGAAAATGAAGGCACTACTCTGTTGGACCCAAAAGCTGAAGACCCTTCGCCAATGGGAAGGTCACATGACGTCCTGTTCAGAAAAATGATGAACTTGGAAGGGGTGGTTGCATGAGAGATCACATCCATAGTCCTCCCCAAATCCGGACACAATCAGAAGAATCGGGAAAACAACCTTCCCCCACCAAACTCACTTAACAGTTCGAGTGGGAACGAAGGCGATTCCTCCAGTGCCTTAACCAGTCGAAAGTCCAGATGTCGAGCGAGTATGCAACATCCTTATTCTCCATCGTCAAGCTCGGACAACGAACACAACCCGCTAAAGAAGAACATCACCTCTGCTCCACGATTACACATGTTCAGGATGCCCGACCTGGAGAAATATGATGGCTTGGATGACCTCGAGAACACTTCCATGATTACATGGGCGTGATGAAAATACATAGGGCAAATGATGCCCTCCTTTGCCGAGCCTTTAAGACAACATTGCACAAAGCTACAAAGTAATGGTACAATGGGCTCCCCAGTCACTGCATCGGATCTTTCAAGAGTTTAGGACAAGCTTTCTGTCAGCAGTTCATGGCAGGGAGAAGTATAAAGTGAAGCGTGGACCATCTGCTCACTTTGGAGCAGAAAGAAGGGGAAACGCTGCAAGCCTTCCTTAAGCATTTTAACCTTGAAAGGCTGAATGTTGAAAGCTGCAACGACAACATCACCATTGATGCACTCAAGAAAGGGATCCATTGTGAGGATTTGATGAAATTACTACACCACAAACCCCTTTGTAGCCTAGATCACCTTCTTACAAGGGCAGAAATATATATGATGGTAGAAGAGGCATTGGCAGTTCGGAACCAAAATGCCCCCAAACCCCTTGTTGAAACAAGAAGGGAAGCTCGACCTCAAGACGGATCTCCTCGGGAGTCCAGAGATCGACAACAACGAGAACGGAACCCCCAAGGTTAGTCCCGAGCTACTGAAGAGAAATTCACCAAACTAAACTCCTCTAAGGCCGACGATTAGTTATGCCAAGGTCAAGTGATATTTCGACTGACCTCCTCCCAAGCTGAAAAACAAGTTCGAGAAGAGGGATTACCTCAAATTTTGAAGATACCATCAAGATAATGGCCACCACACTAAAAACTACTGGCAGTTGAAAAAGGACATCGAGACCCTGATCAAACGTGGACATCTGAAGAAATTTGTCGACGCCCTGGAAATAAGGCCAGAGGAGGGTACATCGAAGGGTAAGGATCGAAGCAAAGGAGTCCTGATTGTATGGTTTTCACGGTCCTTAGGGCCATAAATTCGACATCCGACCTAAGTTGGACGGACGAAGATATCAAATAAAGCACCGAAAAAACAGACTTAAAACAATTTTAAATCAACGCTCTAAAGATTAACAACCATAGCCAAGATCTATACTATCCCGGGGTTGGGTCCGACCAACCCCTAAGGATAGATCTAACATTTGCAATTTATAAACACACTAGTCATTAACATGTGCCTATAGGGCACGGTTTATTTAATGGCTGGGTTTTTTGCTCCCCCCACAAATTTCAAGTTCCCCCAAATTTCAGGTTTTCCCCCAAAATTTCAAGTTTCTCCCCAAATTTAAATTTCAAGTTTTCCCCCAAAATTTCAAGTTTCCCCCCAAATTTAAGTTTTCCCCCAAAAACAAACTCATTCCAACTTTTGTCATTTGTCCACCTAGAACAAAGTTGTCCACCTAGGACAAAGTTTTGTCCTAGTAGGACAACATTCAAATTCTTCATCAAATATAGAATAGATGTTTAATTCAAACTATATACCTTTCACTTCATTTCTGTAGAATACGAAGCATCATTTTCAGCAATATTTCTTTGGCCCCGCGCCGTTTCTCCCAAGCTGAACCGCATCTCGAGCCACTTCTCGTCCCGAGCCGAACCGCTTCCCGAACCGCACCGCGTCTCGAGGCGAGCAACACCCTTGTCGCTGAGTCAACCAGCACCGAAGAAGATTTCACCTTGAGTGGATCCTTCGTCAAGACTTCGGATCCGATCCGAGCACCTTCGTAGCTTTGCTAGAGCCTGAACACGAGTGTAACGGTGGCTTTTCGATCGTGTGTTTTTCGTGCGCGTACTTTCTTTTCGTACGCGTATTTATCGGGACCTCCTCTTATATATCAAACACGCGAAGTAATAAACCGTTGTGACCCTCAGAGAGAGTAGTTATTTGTGGAATTTTTTATGAACGCCATTTCACGTGTCGTTCTCTCACAAATCAGCTTTGATTGAAGGGGTTTGTAACTTTAGACTTCGACGTTTGACCTCTTTATTTTTAGTTCCATTTTTCATTAACCTAGCATGTGGCCGATCATTGTAGTCTCGATCCTCTCATCGACATGGTCATCCCGATATTTTTCTTATATTTATCGGACATCGTTAGACTGACCTTTCATCCTAATCATCTTTAATCTCTAATTAGCCCTAGTTAATTCAAATTCAAACCCTAATTAAATCTAATTAAATCAAATCCCTAAGATATCCTACATATCACATGATATCGTCCTAGTCTATTTGCACCCTAAGTCTACCCTCTCCCCCGCTCACACTCTCTATCCAATCAACTCAAATTCCACTCTTTTTCAACCCTATTTAGCAAACACACACATGGTAAAACGTGATCATCCCTAGGGTTTCTAACTCATGCAACCAGCCGCCATCAACAAGAAACTCACGCACCCTTAGCCCTCCTTACGCGGCCTCCCCTTGTCGTCAGCCATCCCCTCCGCGTGCAACCCACCACCACGGGCGACCCTCCTCCTCCATATAACCATGCCGCACACCCCCCACTAAACTGTTGATCACCCTCCACAAACCCGCCCCCTTGCTCTCCTATTGACAGCCTGCCTTCACCCCAAAACTGTCGCACCACCCTCCTAAAACCCACAGCCAGCCGCACCTTCCTCCACAGCCTGCACATCCCTATGCCGGCCTCCCCTTGGCCGCAACCACCCCAGGCCGAACACCCCCATACACAGCCCCCTCTCCCTTAAACTGTCGATCACGCCCATATATTGACGGCCTCCCTTGCACAACGACCCCACGGCAGCCCCCTATCGATCATCTTCCTCCTGCGGCCGCCTTCGTCGCTATCTGTTACCTCTAGTTGTCGCAGTCTTCGCAGTAGTCCACCGTATCTTGCTCGTTGCCAGAATCCAACCCCTGACGTTGCTACCCAACATCAGTGTAGCTTCTGCATCATGTTAAGGTACTCTCCGATCCGTAGGAACTCGCACACCGCATGTCTAACAAGATAAAAATCGTAAATTTAATTGCTTTGGTTAAATCACTAATTGAAGTTAATAATACGGGACTGTATGTTGGACTTGTGATTTTAGCACATAGGAGATTCTGGACTGTTGATCTGAGACTTGTGGATGATTATTTTAGGCAAGTGAAACTTGCACAGTTAAATATTAAGCCATGTTTTAGGCTATACTGAATTTTTGTGTACATCCGACACCATGCTTGATCTAGCTTGACAACAAAGCTAGATCCGACACCATGCTTGATCTAGCTTGACAACAAAGCTAGATCCGACACCCTTGTCATGCTCATGCATATCACATGTCACGTTTAATTTTGATAAACTGTACGCATTCAATAACTGCTTTTACACTATCGTGTTGCATATCGCATGTCATTTCATGCATTTGAATGTCTTGTCGTGAATGTGTAGCACACGCTACAAATGAAATGTAAGCTGCGGCGAGTAGGATTCTGACTCCTATAGCATGTAATGAGGCTAGATGCACCCATATTCCAAATATAGAACACTTCCTAGCTCGTGATCCAGAAGTTGAGCGCCAGTTCAGACACATGTGGAGGGATAGGGTTAAACGATCACTCAACGTAGAAGTGTGCCCGATCAGCAACTTCAGCTGAAAGGCATAAACCATGTGCACATCGCGAATGCATGTTTTTCATGAAATCGTGAAATTGTGAATAATGTTTAGTGGCTTTTTACTACGACGTGACATGCATGTTAAATATCATGTTCATTTTTAATTGCTGCATTCATCAAATATTATGCCATGTCATCATATTTTAGAACTGCTAGTTGCATTCATTACTTTATGTTTCCTTGCACATAAGTCTCCTTCTTTTACTTTTGGAGATTTTTGCTGACATGCGTCCTTTTCTATTTGGGTATGGCATGTTAAGTATTGAGTCTGAGGTTGTTGCTGAGGACGACCAGTTTGCTGACGTCAAGCTTGAGGCTTCTGCTGACATTCAGTTTGAGGATACCGGTGACCAATCCTAGTCTCAGCTGGAGGCTATTTCTTAGTTGATGTTTGTTTCCTAGTTGCTATTGTTAGGATTTTCGGTTCGTAGCACCTTCACTATGTTTTAGTTTCGGCCATGCTTGGGGCCATCTTTTCAGACTCTTGTACCTTCTTTTATGACTATCTCTGGATGTTTTGGATAATGTTTAGATGTTTCTTGAATGTTGGTTAATTATTGCATGCGTTCATTATTATTATTGTTGTTGTTTCATTGCAATGCAAGAACCTGCGAGTAGATGAACACACAGACGCTTATCAGACTGAAGCTTCACAGCTTCAAGTCTGAGCGGACCTCTTCACGTCTCGCCTTCCATACTTAGGAAGCCGGGCGTGACAAGGAGCAAGGAAGAAATTTAGGGAGAAAGAGAATATTTTATTTAAGCTCAGATCTGGTCTTGCTTATGTTTAATGGAGGTACTCAGATCTGGAGCTTGGGATGAGTTTCAAGGAGGGGAGTAGGCCCCTATTTATATAGGCGGCTGACCCCTACTCTTCACTCCATATTTGATATGGGACTAAAAACTTTGGAGGAAAAATTAATTAAAGTTTGCCTTTCACAAAGGCCAAACATTAGCGAATTTTTCCTCCCTCGCTGTTTCACTGCGCAAGTGATACAACCTGACAAATCGAAGAGGGTTGAATGGTGAACGCGTAAGAAGAAATGGTACTCTAAACTGAGTCCATTTGTCCCCTCAACAAAGACTCAAATATAGCCAAAAACACATTTTTGCAGAAAAACGTAGTCGTCGCACAAGGGACGAAACCCTAGTATCGAGGGGCCCACAGTGGGCTCCACTAGCTGACCCACGCATGCCAGCCCATAGGCGCGTGCAAGGCACGTGCCCCATGCGGGTGCAGTAGGCGCCCGCAGGTATTCTGCTAATGGGTCGGGCTCAAAGTGGGCCCCCCATTTTATTTAATCAGCCTATTGGTCTGAAATAAAATTGCTTATGGCCTATGATTGTTTTGGCCATATCTAGTGTGTTTGGCATCCGTTTTGGATGCCATTCGAACCTGGAACTAGACCGGGACGATCCCGTCATCCAAGTAACCATTCCAACGCGTTTATTATAATAAATATGCACGTAAACAATTTACGACACATTTAATTTCCTTTGCATCATATGCAAAATTCTCACATCTATTATAAAAAGTCATTTGCATCAAATACAAATGAACTGAGTTCATACATCCCCCAATATCTCCTACTTGCCTTATGATCATTTATCCCAAATGCAGGAGCTACATGTAAACTCTTTGCAGTTTTCTATCCCTTGCATCAAATGCACATTCTCCCTAATTTCTACATATTACTTGACGAATATCTCACTCTGTGTGAGACCCTACAGCTTGACCCTGTTGGATCCTGTGGATGGAAAACAACACTAGAAGGGGGGGTTGAATAGTGTTGTGTATATAATAAACTTTTTCGGTCGTTGATGTTTAACACAAATAAAGTCCTTCTAATGTTGCCTAAGAAACTAAGTAGAGTGATCTACGCTTGGTTCTTAATCAACAAAACAATCTTAAATAAAGTATTAAAGGGATTGAGTTAAGATCAGAAAAGTATAACTTTAACAAAGATATCTTTACAAGTAGATTTGTATACAGCGGAATTTAAAGAGACAATCTTTACAATAAATTAACAATGAGTTACAGAGATTAACAATAAAGAATGCTTATACAAAAGAAATTACAAGTCACAGAAAACAAACGCAGACAAGAGGATTTTTATCCTGGTTCCCCGCAACTCGGGTACGTCCAGTCCCCGACCAATCCGGTACGAGATTTTCACTATCTGCCTTGGCAAATACAAGTACCTAACTTCACTCGTTAGGATTTCCAACCACCTAGACTTGTTTAGGATTTCCAACCCTTGCCTCACAAACCGAGGACTTTCCAACTGGCAACAACTAGACTTGTCTAGTGTTCCAACACAATAAGAGATTTGTCCAATACTCTACAATAAGTGATAGAGATTGGTTTATACACCCGATTCTATAGCCAATCAAAAGATAGACAATTTGTGTAGTGGCTTAATAGAATGATAGTCTAGATCACACAAAGATACGAGATAAGTTCTTTGTGATCTAGAGCTTTTTCAAAAATCCTTCAAATAAAATTAGAGAGAATAATAGTAAGGATTTTGAAAAACAATTTAGCCAATAAAAAAATAATAGTATGATCTTCAAAAAGAATGAGAAAATATTGCAAGATCAAAACAGAAATTAAATTGGCTAGAGAGAAAATTAGAGAGCTTTAATTCAAGAGAGCTTTCACAAATTTGATTTTCAATGTTGTATTTTTTACAAAATATTTCAGCTCTATTTATAGGGAAAAACTGAGATTTGAATTTCAAATTTCGTTTGACTTTTGTCCCAAAAATTTCGGAGTAAATTGCTCAAAGGATTTCAAAATTTGAATTTCAAAACGTCTGAAATTTACAGCTGGTAGTCGACTCCCTCATATAGGTAGTCGACTCCCAGAGGGATCTAGGAGATTTTGATCCCTGACAGGTAGTCGACTCCCTACTAGTGGTAGTCGACTCCCAGAGGAGTTTTTCCTGCTGTTCGTCTAGTCAAACAAGTAGTTAGCTCCAGGGTGCGTGGAGTTTCACTACGAAAATTATGAAGTGACTACAAAAGCTCTTGAAAACTATTTTGAAGATAGTTAAAATTATTTTCGAAATCATTTGTGTGTGTGTTGTCTATTTGATATGGCTTTAACAAATACCCTAAAAGACACGACACACTCACACTAGACTCTGAACATGTCTTCGGAAGTTTTGGTCAACTTGATGAAGTGAAGGCGAGCTTCTCTTTGTGCTTCTCGAGCTTGAACTTCATCACTTGAGTTTAGCCATGTTCTTCTTTGTCGTGGAGCGTTGATGCCTGTTTCTTGGAGTATAAGTAGAGCTTCACGAAATCTGCACACTTTAAGTGTAGTGTAGTTAGTACATTAAGCATTTATTTGGTGTGCTCATCATCAAAATAAATTGGGTGGAATTCAATTTCCATCACTCTCCCCCTTTTTGATGATGACATCCAAATGAGAGACAAAAAAAATTTAAGTAAAAGATCAAAAAAAAATGTGGTTGACTTACTCCCCCTGCTTTGATGTGGTTCTCCCCCTACATCGAAGCAATATACAAAATAGTATACAATATAATTTTTGTATCTCATGTCACATGAATTTCTCCCCCTTGTCATCAACAAAAAAATAAACAAACATAGCATATAGGAGGGAAATTCAATTTCTTGTGCCTGCAAAAGATGTGTTAGTTCATACTAGAGTTATATCATACTAGCAGTTGATATATAGCATATAGAAATTGTAGCAAACATCACACATAGAGTTATTACAGACTGTTGTCTCAAATGACATAGTAGTTTTTACGAAGCACCATAGTCTTAAGAAAACCATTGTTTTAGAGAGGAAGAAAAAAAACTAAGAATGACCGCCACTTTTCTTCAGTTCCTTGATCTCATCAAGGATCATGGTAAAAGTGTCCTCGGTCATCTTGTTGATCTTCACAACAAGTTCCTTCAAATCGTCCACTTTGCGGTTGATGTCTTCAAATCCTTGCTTTTGGGTAATCTTCAACCTTCCAATCTTTTTCAGGAGCATCTCCTGAAGTTCAAGGATGTAAGCCGGAACTTCTTCTTCTTCTTCTTCGCCGCTTCCTTTTTCTTCTTCTTCACTTTCTTCATCTGAATCTGAAATGACAACCTTCTTACCTCGCCTTGAGGATGATGATCCTCCTTCGGTAGCAATTTGCTCTTCAGGGACATTCTCATCAAGGTCATGATGGAGATTCATTCTCCCAAGAGCATGAACATCAAAGACACGGGCAGGTTCTAGAATGGTTGTTTCATGATCCAATGGCACGTTAAAGCTAATGAATAGAATGGTCAGATAGTGCCCATGAGAAAGAGTGGAGGAAGGTCTATCAGATGAAGCTTAGAGTAGGATGGAATCCATGATGACTTTAGCCCAGTTTATACGAATGTTTCCTAGAATGGCATAGATGCATTTAGCTTGTTTCTCAGAAAGAATAGCATGGTTCCCAGATTTTTGAGTTATGTTATACGACAAAATATTAGCCAAGATTCTTGCCGGATAGCGAAGATGGCTACAAGGAAGTTTGGTTTGAAAGTGTTTACCGGGCAAATACATTCTTTCTATAATGTTCTCATCAGTCATCTCAATTTTGTCAGGATCATACCGGAGTATGGGATTCCTAGGGCTTCACCTAGGGATTTGACAGTTATAGCAAGTTTGGTATCCAGAACCTTAGTTATGAAACGACTTTTCACAAGATCATAATCCATGTTTGCATAAAAGAGATGAACAAGCCTAGGATAACATAGGTACACATTTTCAGCGGAGAACAAATTTGCTAAGTTTTGGAAATCTAGCAGACTGTCAATACCGTAATTGATGACATCATGAAGTTTGACAAATCTTTCATGCAAGATTGGTTTCTTAGAAACTTTAACAAAATGTTCATAGGTAGTTGATTTGAAGAGA